>SNQJ01S0198772.1:0-17144 GCA_010110895.2 Picea sitchensis
AATCTTGATGAAAGGTGAAGAAATGGTAAGGACATAAAATGATTTACAAAAGAGATATTAACAAAAGATGAACTACAAGAGAGATGAAGCTAAGTTGGAGACAAAGATGGATGGTTTTAAAGAGGATATCATGTAAGTATTGAAAAATTTAAGTGGCTCGAAGACACTGAAAGTGAAAATGCATCCCATGAAATTCATGATGGGAGTCACAAGGAAAATTGAATCAAGAATGGAGAAACTCCAACTTTGGGTTGAAGACCAACGTTCCTAAGATCGATATGAGGGCGTTGGCAGGACAATGCATGAATGCCGGATGGAGCAATTCTTTGATCTACATAATGTTCCACATACACAAAGGTGAAATTGCTATATTTAGAACCTAATCAATTTGTACGTAATTGTCGATGGTTTTGTTCTCATGATCCTCGTCCACTTGGACAATGAATTTTCACAGAAGAAATATTAGCACACTATGAGGATACAAGGAGCAATACCTTCTTTAGCCAATTGATAAATCTCAAGCAAAAGGGTTCAGTTACCGAGCACATTGAGAACTTCAAAGATTGAATATAAAAAGGTAACCGATATTCGGATGAGCACTTGATTGATTTATTCATAGGAACTTTTAAGGAAAACATTCAACATGAGTTTCTCAGCACAGGAACCCAAATAACTGGAGAATGCATTTAAGGTGGCAAGAAATGTTAGAAAGTAAAAAGATGGCTATGGCTACTAGAAGGACCAATCCTAACATATAGAGAACAATGCTCCTTCTTCTAAAAAACCTCAACCTACAAGATTGACACCTCAACATAATTGGAGGAAAGAAAAGCGGTTTTATGCTTTAATTGTGATAGCAAGAATCTAGGTAAAGGTTATAAGTGTGGTGAGAAAGAGAATTATTCTACATAGATTGTGAAGAAGAAAGAAGAAAGACAAATACTCAAGATGGCATTAGAAGAAATTTTGTCACGAAGGGTTGACTCCTTGATATCGTGTAATGCATTGGATGGAGTGGCCTCCTCAAACCCTCAATGTCGAGAAGAGGGATACATCAAAAACAAAAAAAGGTAATAGTCTAATTGATTATGGCAGTACTCATGAATTTCGTCACTATAAAATTAGCCAAAGCTCTCAATTGCTTTGTATATACAACTAGAGTTTCAAGTAATGATTAGGATGGAGAAACTATCAGTTGCTCAAGAAAATGCAATAAGATCGAGGCTTACTATGGGGGAATGTGTAATGAATAGTCAATGAGTTGCTATACCCATGGGTGGTGCAAATGTTGTACTAGGAATCAATGGTTACAATCATTAGAAGACAATGGATTTTTAATTTTCAAGAACTTTTCATGAAATTTTCATTTGGAAGGAAAAGAAATTGAGTTAAAGAATCCGCAGGAAGCCAGTGGGTGATAAGCTCTAATGGCCGAGGAAAAATTATTGAAAAGGGGCATCAGGCGTTATTGCACAACTATATACTAGATGTTCAAACATATAAGCCATCTATTCCTCCATATCTCAGGGATCATTAATAAACATTCCAAAGTATTTGAAGATATTCCCAAGATCTTCCACCCTCAAATCATGATCCTTGAAATTCACCTAATTCTGGGGTGTTCCTCTTAACATCAGGCCATCTAGATACCCTTAAGCCTATAAGAGTGAAATTAGGCACATGGTTGAAGAAATGTTAGAGGTTGGCATTAGACCTAGCCAAAGTTATCACTCTGCACCAGTGGTAGTAATTCAATAAAGATAGATGTTGGAAATATGGCTACAACAAAAATGGCGCAGATGATCAAGGTTGTCATTGATGTGTCGATTGTTTATGAAGAGCGGATCTTGAGGCTGCGAGCGCAATACAAATGTAAGCTGCCATAACACAAATCTGAGCTGCTACAACACAAGTATGCAAACACGAGGTATTTGGCAGTCATGAAACAGCGTTGGAACCACGGATGCTATGAGATAGTTAAAGTTGTCATTGATAGCTATAACGGAAAGAATAGCCTTGAGATGATCAAAAGATTGTTTATCTGAACACCAGTCTTTGCCAACACCAATACAAACAGATGCTGCAACACAAAAAGTGAAACATGTTGAAGCGTAGATGCTGAAACACATTTGTTGGAACACGATTGCTGGAACACGACAGCTGGAACATGAATGCTGAAACACGGCGGTGGGAAGCAACCGGATGCTGCAACACAAAAAGTGAAACATGCTGAAACAAACATGAATCTTTGAAATGCAATGCTGAAACATTCTTGGGCAGCAGTCTTTGGAACACAACGTTAGATGATGTAGCACGCATAGAGGAGGCAAGTAAAAAACCAGTTCAGAAAATCAGGGAAACTATTTGGCATCACAGCGGAAAAACGAATAAAGCGAAAAAGGAAAGCTGCGATTGGAGTTAAGAAAAGCAGAAAAAAACTTTTAGTCTAGGCTAGCGATTAAGACGGCGTTGCATGAAGTGGCATGCATAAGGAGGCATGCAAAGAGGCGGTCAGAAAATCAAGGAGAATTTGGCATCGCAGCGAAGAAAGGCGAGAAAGAAAGGAAACTAGAGTTAGGTTGAAGCATGGAAAACCTTTGCGTAGAATCTATAAAATGCACTTGAGCGAGAGGAAGGAATAGAGTCTTTGTTGATGTGAGAAAAATGGCGCTATGGTCTGGGAGAAAAGGAGGTGAATGCGTGGCGAGGAGAGAATCTTGAGCAGTGGAGAGACGGTGGTGACGAAACCTTAGATCAGAGATAGTAAAGAATGCAGAGCAGATCTGCAGAATGGGTATGCAAGCTATGTCTGAATGTATGAGTTGATTAAAGCAATATTTATTTTGATAAATTAGAGTGGTAGGGTGGTGCAAGGAGGCATTATGTCTCTGCTACACAAAGTAAGGTGCTTGTAGAATCGGAAGGTTAGTGCCTTCATTCAGTTGAGTAACTGAAGTAAAGAGGAAGTCGGTGCTTCCCCCCAGCGATTATCTTGAGATTACGTGGGAGTTGGTGCTCTCGACCCGATGAGTCTTGCTTAATCCCGGAGAGTTGTAGCCTCTGAGTTAATTAACTCATGAAAGATGAGATGCCAACAAAGTTGAAGCTTATTTGAACATCTTAAGAAGCGAGGTTTTCCTGTTTGGGTTTCCTCTTGAAAATCTATGTCTCATACTTGTGAATGGCTAACATGTGTGTAGTTATTTACATTCATTATGTTATGCGCTTTATGTTTATAACTTCTGGATTTCTGATAAAGATCACTGCCACTAAGATTAATGATTCAAAGTTAAAAGGAGAAATTATTAATAATCTACACTAAACTGATTCACCCCCTCTCGATTCGTTCATACACATGACAATTGGTATCCGGAAGCGAGGTTCGCTAGTGTAAAGGTAGATCTGATGGAACCATGACTAGTCATGATGGTTCAACCAACAAGGCACCCATTTTTAATGGCACAAATTTTATATACGGAAGTAGAATGAGAACATACTTAATGTCTACGGGAGATGTTTGAAGTAGTGAAGCGGGATATACAAAACTAGCTGTGTTTCTGTCTAAAGATGAAATTAGAGTTCACCTTTAATGCCAAAGCTATGAATGCTATTCTCGGTGAATGCGGCTGAATGAAATTTGTGAAAGTAATGAATCTTCAGCGCTAAAGAAATGTGGGAAAAGCGGATGCTTGACTATGAAGAGAGCTTGAGAAAGTTAAAGATGTAAAACCTACAAACTCATAAAAGGTAGATTTGAGCAGGTTGAATATGAATGATGATGAAAACATAAGTAAGTTTTCTTGAGAGTTGATGAAATGGTAAATGCTATGAGGGTTTTAGGAGGAAACAATTGATGACTCACTTCTTGTCCGAGCGAAAATGTTGAGATCTCTACCGAAAAGATTCAATCCTAAAGTCTCTGCAATAGAAGAGATAAGTGAACTCAAGACATTATCCCTTGATCAGTTACTAGGAACTTTAACCGCCTATGAAATGAGAATTAACCTGAGATCAAAACTCATCTAGGAAGCCTCATTCAAAGAAGAATCTTGATGCAGGCCCCGGATGAAATCGAGCAAAATTTGTAAGAAGGTTAAAAGCTGGATCGAGAAAGTACAGCGGAAAACTACCTTTTAAATGTTTCAAGTGTGGTAAGATTAGGGGCACTGAAATGCTTACACATAGAGGGAAAGAACAGAACTCAACTTATGAAGAAAGGTTTCCAAGGAAGAAATATAATAAAGAAAATAAGTATAAGAATAACAAGAAAAGTGTGTGTATAAACAATGATGATTCTGATCTCAGATAGGGAATCTTCCCATGAGAACCAAGAAGATGACTTCATGCTTATGGCCATAGAAGAGCAGGCAGGCATTCGTGAGGAGAATGATATGAATCTTGATAGATATGGAAGAGAGCTGATTAGATGTCTGGAAGAAATTGATAGACTGAGAATAAAGAAAATGAAGCAAAAACAGTTATTAATCAGTATGAAACAAATACCATAGACATTCCCTATTGAAGCTAGAACTTGAAGAGAAATGAGAAAAATTAGAAGAAATCCTAAAGCAACTGACTAGCTGAAAGTGAATCGGATGTGAACATCTAAGAAAGAAGAAGTTATGGCCCCATTAAGAAGGTTAGGAAAATATCAAACTGGTATAATCAGGAATATCTCTAGTATCAAAGCTTGAGAAGAGCTAAACAATATTTTAAGCAGACAAAGAACTCCACAGAATAAATCTGGTCTAGGATATAAGAAGAAGCAAACAACAGTAAATTAAAAAATACAGAATCATCCAAAGTGATTAAGTTCGAATCGGCAAGCAATTGGAAGGGTCTAAAATATAGAAAATATTGGAGCATATCCATTTTCCAATAAAACGGACTCAAGTAATAAGAAAAAAGCAAGCAAATGTTGGTTCAATCAGTAAACTCGTACAGCCAGGATGTCGAGAAAAGAGGTCAAATGTGAGTTCAAATCTGAACCCGAAATTACAAACATGAGGACCAAAGTCAATGTATTATTATCTTCCCTAGGAATCAGCAAGATATCGAGGCATGCTAATTTCTTCAATGGTTATTATTATTCAGCACTATAACTTTGGACACAAAGTACATTTTTATAATCGAAGCATTCAGATCGATGTCCAAAACAGCGTATCATCACAAAGTCGTGTTGCCTTACCAACGGGTAAAAGAAGAGTACAACACACAAATGCTAATCCATTTGACTCCTTATACAATGAACCAAAGATGCCTGGCTATTTCTAGCTTTGGACATGTAGCTCTGAGAGTGCAATTTGAAGCATTACAAGGCCGAATTAAAAACGAAATATACAGTTGAACAAAATGTATGGAGAAAGAAAGATAAGTCTCATTGTAACCTTGTGCTCTCGGTTCAAAAACAGAAGGACCCCTAGTACGTGGCCATTGAATGTTCAAAGCATATGATGGGAGATAATGAGAATTTTATTACCCTGTCTGAGCGTAAGGTGGAAAGGTAACTTTGGAAACAATGCACCAGGAAAGGTCAAAAGGTGAGAATGGTTAGTCTGAGCAATGGAAAGGGAAAAGCTCAAAAGCGTGTTATTTGTAGGCGGATTAAAGCACAACCTTCTTAGTGTAAGCGGATGTGTGATAAAGGATGTGAGATTGTTTTCTTTATAAAATTTGTAAAATTAAAGAGGTCTCCTCGGAAAACTAGTTGCCAAAGGAGAAAGAACAGAAAATAATGTTTACATTCTAAAAAGAAGGAAGAAGAATGCCATCTAAGTAAATATAATGAAGGCTGGCTGTGACGCGAGAAAGTGGGACACTTACACTTTGATCATCTAATAAAACTTCGAAAAGCAGAGGGAGAGCAGCAGTAAGAGATTTCCCGAAATATCAAAACCACATGATATTCATGTAAGCCATGTCAAATGGGAGAAGCGTAGAACTTCGAGTTTAAATCAAAAAGTTTTTCATCATCAAGCAAACCCCTTGAGTTAGTTCATATGGATCTGTGGCCCATCAAGAAAGGAATCACAGGCAAAGAAAACTATTTTTATGTTGGTTATTGATGATGGAAAACTTTTTGATTATTCCAGATTGACATGGTTGCGTTCCTCAAAGAGAAATGTGAAGCATTTGCCAAGTTCAAACACTTCAAAGCGTTGACTGAAAATCAAGCTGGAAGGAAAATAAAAGCTATCCCAGAATCCAATGAGGAGGAGGAGGAAGTTAGGCTCAAGGCAATTCAAAGTTTACATGATGAGCATGTCGAGAAGAAGATACACAATGTGCAAAACATATAAACAAAAATGGAGTGGTAGAAAGACAGAATCGACGATCCGACAAATAGCGATCAATGATGAAGAAAAGGATATTTCTCAAAGCTTAAAATTGCAAAACAATTCTTCATATAGTTGTGCACATTCTTAATAAAAGCACATTTGAGACCAAACAATAATAAGACTCCATATCATCTATGGTTTGGAAGACACGCGATGTCAACTAGTCTTTTTAGAAGCAAATGCTACATCAGAATAATGATGAAAAGAAATAAGGTAGAGTATATGATGATGTGGGGGGCTGATGAAGAATCTTTCTAGGATATGCTACAAATGTAAGGCTTCTGAATGCTATAACAAGAAATACATAGAATAGTTGTGACATAGATGTTAAAGTAGATAGAAGAATGTCATGAAGATACGATCTGAGAGATGATGAAAGTCGAGGCTTGGAGGATGAAAGATGGAAAACAGGTCAAGGAGTCACAGGAGGAAGAATGCAGGCAGAGGATGAAGAAAGGAGATTCCCAACAGCCACAGGTAAAAGTCTTCTTCAGAATTATTAGAAAAAAATCATCATCCAAAAGTCAAATCTGTGGTAGTAGAGAACAAAGGGAGGTTCAAACTAGAAGGAAAATTTGGCAGAATCTGAAAAGTCACAATAAATACTATATCTACAATTGAACCAAAAGGTTTTCATGAAGCATGTGAAGACAAAGGCTGGATATGATATGAATGAGGAGTTGGACCCAGTTGAAAGAACAACACACAGGATCTTGTGCCTAGACCTTGAGACAAGAATGTGATAGGATCAAAATGGGTCTTTAAGAATAAGTTAAATGAACAAAGGGTCAAGCTTTGTGAAATAAAGGCAAGACTAGTGCGCAAGGGATATACTCAGATTGAAGGACAAGACTTTGATGAAAGGTTTGCTCGATGTATGAGAATTGAAGTTATAAGAATGTTTTTAGCTATGCATGTCACAAGCGATTCAAAGTATACCAGATGTATGTCAAATGGAAAGCATTTCTGAATGAGAATTTAGAAGAGGAAGTGTATATGGAACAACGAGGAGGTTTTTCTCTCATGAGATAAGCGACTATGTGCACAAAAGTGAAAAGCGTTGTATGGGTTGAAACAAGCACCAAGGCTTTGGTATGGGAGAGTGGACAAATATCTACATGACAAGGCTTCAAGAAAGATTCTGCGGATAGCAATTTGTATACAAATGAGTGCTGATTTCTTGGTTGTGCTAGTTTATGTTGATGATATTACTTTTGGTTTTACTAATCACTCCTCATTCAATGGTTTGCTAATGCAATGAAATCACGTTGAGATGTATCTATGTTTGGAGAGCTGTCATGCTTCCTTGGTCTTCAAATTACTCCGAGTGATGAAAGGTTTATTTCTCTCTCAAAGTATTTAAAGGAGATCTTGAAGAGGTTTCAAATGGAAGATACCTCTCCTGTGGAAATTTATACACCCATGGTGCGTGGCTGCAAATTGAGCAAATATGACACTACCCCGGAAGTGGATCAAAGAATGTCTGTGAGATCTATGATAGGAAGTTCGCTATACATCACTATAACAAGACCAGGACATAATGCATCTTGTTGGGATAGTGGGAAGATTTCAAAATTTTGCCCTAAAAAGCGAGAGTCACTTAGTATTTGTCAAAAGAATTTTCAAATATCGAAAGGCACTCTGTCTTATGGTTTTATGGTACTTAAGAAATCAAAATTTTGGTGATATAGATATTAGGATCTACGAATTAGACCAATTGTGTAGATGAAAGAGCACTAGTGGAGGTGCATTCTTTTTTGGGATGCGTTAGTTGCATGGCTAAGCAAAAAGCAAAGTTCTATAGCTCTGTCTACCCTGACGAGAATATATTCTTGTGGCTGCATGTTGTACTCAGGTAATATGGATGATACAAGCTCACTTGTGGACTTGAAGGTAACATGTGAAGAAACCATTCCTCTTCCTTGTGATATCTGTGAGAGTACTAATGATGTTTAAGAATCGATTCTTCATTCCAAAGGCAAACGCCTGTATACAGTATCATTTCTTAAAATCGGAGTTGCGAATAAAGTTGTACAGTTGCAGTACATTCCCTACACGGAGCATATTGTTGATATACTTACCAAACCGTTACCCAAGAACCTGATTTGAATACCTCGGGCAGAGAAAGATGAGAGTCCTACCACATTCTAACTAATCTACTTTGTCGGGGCGTATGTAGCGGATCACTGAAGAGACATGTTGGTCTTCATATCGACGTGAATATGGCGAGCATAGGCTGATTGATTCAAAGAGTGTCGGGTCCAAAGGATCTTTTCAAAAGAAGCGTGGTTTTTGAACATGGTATTACAGTTGAGTGCACGAAGTTAGGGGGAGATTGAGGAGAATAGTTTAACCCTTGCCCTTGATGTCAAAGGGGAGAATGAAGACATATTGCCATCAATGCAAAGGGAGATTGTTGGAAATATGGCTACATGAAGATATTGTGAGGATGATCAAGGTTGTCATTGATGTGTCGATTGTTATAAGAAGAAACGGAATCTTTGAAACAACATTTGCAATACAAATGTATTGCCGCAACACAATCTTGACTGGCTGCAACACAAGTATCTGAAACAGACCCATTTGTGATCTTTATGACGTTAGGTTCCTGAAGCTATATGAGGATAGTTAGGATTTATCATTGATGGCTATAACGGAAGAATGGCCTTGGATGATCAAGATTGTTTATCACGATTACCGGATCTTTGCAACACCAATGCTGAAACCACGAATCTTTTAACACAAAAGTGAAACATGTTGAAGCGTAGATGCTGAAACATTTGTTGGAACGAATCTTTGAAACAAACCTTTGGAACATTGTACTTAGAAACCACGGTATTTGGAAACAAACCACGAATCTTCCACCAACACAAAGTGAAACATCTTTGAAACATAGATCTTTGGCTGCAGTAACAGAAACCACATCTTGAACCTTGGATCTTTGGAACATCGTTAGATGATGTAACATATAGAGAACAAAAATAAAGAGCGATTGAGAAAATGAGAACTGGCATCTGGCGAAGAGCGAATAAATGAAAAGGAAGCTGCCGGTTAGGTTAAAGCGAAAGACTTTAGTCTAAAATGGTAGCTGATTAAGGCAGTTGCATGAAATTAGCATGCATAAAGGGAGGCATGCAAAGAAGCCGGAGTCAGAAAAATCAAGAAGGCTATCGCAGCGAGGAAGAAGAAGAAGAAACTAGAGTTGCGGACGAAGCGCGCATGGAAAACCTTGCATATAGAAGAATCTATAAAATGCACTTGGAAGGAGAGGAATAGAGTCTTTGTTGATGTGAGAGAAGTGAAGCGCTATAGATGATAGGAGAAAGAGTGAATCTGCGTGTGAGGAGAAGATCTTTGAGAAACGGTACGCGAGGAAGACGGTGAAGCGAGCAACGGTCGAGGTGATAAAGAATGCGAAGCGGATCGTGAGAATGGGTATGCAAGCTATATCTGAATGTATGAGTTGAGTTAAGCAATATTTATTTTGATAAATTAAGGTGGTAGGGTGGTGCTAGGGAGAGCTGATGTCTCTCTTTCCTTTACCAAGTGGGTGCTTGTAGAATCCCGGAAGGTTGGTGCCTTCATTAGGTTAGTCTTTGAAGTAAAAGGAAGTCAGTGCTTCCACCCGTTGAATCTTGAGGATTACGTAGAAGTTGGTGCTCTCGGCCGATGAAGTGCTGACTTGTCGAGAGAAGTTGTAGCCTCTATGAGTTGGTGCTCATGAAAGATGAGATGTAACAAAGTTGAAACACTATTTGAACATCTTAAGAAAAGCCGAGTTTTCCTGTTTGGGTTTCTCTTGAGAAAAATACGTATCTCATACTTGTGAATGGCTGGCTACATTAATGTTGTTGTTGTTTCATTATGTTATCGCTTTATGTTTATAACTTCGGATTCCCGCGGTAAAGACTCACTTGCCACTAAGATTAATGATTCAAGTTAAAAGGAGAAATTATTAATAATCTACACTAAGTGATTCACCTCTCGGTTAGTTTCATACACCCGTAACCCAGGATAGCTCATGGCGTATGTGTCCAAATTATAGAGAGCTCAACAAGATCACTATTAAAGATAAGTTTCCCATTCCGTCATTGATGAATTGTTAGATGAACTACTTAGAACGAAATCTATTTCACAAAAATTGGATCTATGTTCAGGGCATCATCAGATCAGAATGAAGGAAAGAAGATATCCCAAAAACAACATTAGAACTCATGAGCCATTATGAATTTTTGGTCATGCCTTTTGGCCTTACAAAAATGCACCTTCCACATTCAAGGGTTGATGAATTCCATTTTCAAGCCCTTCCTTTAAAATTTGTGTTAGTATTTATTTTTTGATGATATACTAATCTATAGCAAAGTCTTGGGAGCATCATGCGACATGTTGACAAAGTGCTACAACCACTAAAAGGAGCAACAACTATATGCCAAACCATCAAATTTTTTCTTTGGAGTGAAGGTAAAATTTGGGTCATTTTGTATATCATGAAGGTGTCAAAGGTAGACCTAACAGATTAAGGCCATGATGGACTTGATTCCCCAAAACATTGAAGAATCTTATAGGATTTTTGGGTTTATTGATTACACTACCGAAAGTTTGTTTGGCACTATGGAAGAATAAGCCGGGACAACTTTAGGCCACTAACTAAAGGATTCATTTTCATGGACTCCGGAGGCAACTAAATATTTTGGAGACGACTTAAAGAGGTGAGATGCAAAGCTCCTATCTTGACCACTCCATACTACAAAACCTTTATTGTAGATGTGATGCCTCGGGGAAATGGAATTGGTGCTATCCTAATGCAAGAAGGAAGGCCACGGCACGAAGGATTGACCCGCCTCAAGGGGAAAGGACTTACACACAAACCCATTTATGAGAAAGGAAATGATGGCAATGCACTACATGCATTGAATAAATGGCATCCCTTACCTAATAGGTAGGCACTTCAAGGTCAAAACAAATAATGATGATAGTCTTAAATACTTCTTGGAACAAAGACTATCTTGAAGAACAAAAATGGGTAACCAAGATGTTAAGGTTATGATTTTGAAATCGTTTATAAAAATGGGAAGCAAAATGTTGTGGAAGATGCACTCTTAAGAAAGGATGAAGATGTTAAGGCCTTTCTCTTTGTTATCTCGATCATCCAACCGATTGGATAATACAAGCAAAGGATGAATGGAAGAATGACAAAAAGTGTGGACTCTCCATTCTAAAAAGGTTACCTTGAGTTCTTATGAGATACATTTACATGGAAAAATGATTCACTATGGTACAAAGATAAACTTATATATTATGTAAAAATTTAACTCAAACAAAAGGTACTATTGGAATTGCACCTCTCCAATAGGAGGAGCATAGGATTTTGAAAACCTACCATAGAATCTAAAGAAGGATTTTTGGATGGCCTTAAAACTAATGTTCAAAGGTTTGTGTGAGAATGTTTGGTTTTGCCAACAAAATAAAGGTGAAACAATTAAGACCCGAGTCTTTTACAACCATTAATCATCCCAAGCAGCTAGGAGGAGGTTTCCATGGATTTCATCTGCAGGTTACCGAGGAAGTCTAAAGGAAAGAATGTCATCATAGTGATTGTTGATAGAATGACCAAGTACACACACACTTTGGCCACTCTCTCTCATCCCTTCAAACTAGTAATTGCCCTTTGCATTCATGGAAACCCGATTCAAAAGCTACATGGTATCCCAAATATTATTTTAACTGACAGAGATCCCATCTTATTTGGACATTTTGGACATAATTATTTTCTTGCTTAGGTACTCAATAATTGGCTCCAAGCTCATCCTATCATCCTCAATCGATGGACAAACCGAGATAGTGAACCAATGTCTAGAAAGGTACCTTCATTTCTTTGTCTCCCGATAAACAAACACAATGGACAAATGGTTACCTTGGCGAGAATGGTGGTACAACACTTCCTTTCATACTGCAATAAAAAATGACAACATTTATGGCCATTTATGGCACTTTATGGATACCTCCCTCCTTCCATCACTTCTTCTCTAAAAAGAAAAAATCTAAAGGTTCAAAGCAGTGGAAGATCACATGAGAATCAACAACAAGTTATCCAAATCTTAAAGGACAAGCTAACCATGGAACAGAATCGCATAAAACAACAAATATCCAACATCATGATTAGAAAAGAAGTTTTGAAGTGAGGAGATTGGGTGTTTTAAAGACTACAACCATACAAACAAATGTCCCTCAAGAGAAGCCAGAAAGGATAGTAAATTATCCTGCCAAAGTACTATGGCCCATGGGTGTTACAAAATATTGGTGCTATGGAATACAAATTGGAATTGCATGCATCTTCATGAGTACACCTAGTTTTTCCATGTTTCATGCTTAAAAGAGGTTATAGAAACGACAAGATCGATTCAAAATATATTTCCAGAACTTGTGAGGAAGGAAAATCATATTATGGGGCATAGCCATCACGACCTAAGAATTTACTAGTGAGGAATATACTCCATTTGAGTATCTCACAGAATGGAGAAACTGCAGTGAAGATTCCCTTGGGAAGATGGAGTCTTTTATCTGAAGCATCGAGTTATAAAAGCGTTGGAGACCTTGTCTCAGGGATGGGCATGTTAAAGCCCTAATATTGGCTCATTACCCCTTAATTGGGGCATATTACATTAGTAATGCTTTTTTATTTATGTTGGCTATTCCATTAGTTGTAATTATACCTCCTAGTATCCTATATACCAAGGATACATTTTCATTTAGGAATCATCTTGTACTTGAACATTTTAGTGGGAGTAAAGGAGGTTTCCCCTCGAAGAAGGCTTATTATCTGAAATTATCTCTTTTTCAAGGCATTGAGTACATTTTCTGAGTTTTTCTATGCTATATTGATATTTGGTTCTTAACAACGGTGATCATGGGAGTGATAGACTCGGAGAATGGGAGACTCAAACTTCTCCAAAAGGATTGGGGTAATGGTAAAAATTGCATTGTTAATCTGGTATTAAGACCAATTATGTTCAGGGTTTCCAAGGTAAAAGACACTTTTTTAGAAACCTTTTCAATCACATTTATAGAGAATTCAATGCTCATGCAGAAAATCCATCTAAAGATGCTTAAACTTTTTGCAGGAAGGGACTTTATATGTGGACATGATTCAAGGATGAAATTCTCCTAGGTTTCTCTGATCTCTCTCTACTGGTTAGATTGAAGGCACCGTATTTGGTTGATGCTAGTTAGATATATGTTCAATCCCAACTTGTTTTTCTTATTTTTTCGTTGATGGAACAAACTGTTCTGGCAGTAGTATGAATGTAATTATTTTATCCGAGTGCTTTTAAGCACATATTGGAAGGCCCTAGAGCCTCCAAATGACTTTAATATTTCAGACAAGATCTGATATGAGGAAAATTTTCTCTGAGTTTTTCCTCTTTTTAGTTGGAAGAAATATATGAGAGGTATCAATCTGAAATATAGTTGGGACATGATGTATATTCTGATTTCAGTTTTGAAATATTAGATATAATGTTTTTCATGGAAAAAAAATTGGTGTGAATATGACATAAAGGAATTTTAAACATGGATAAGAAAATGATATATATTTTCCTCGGGCTTGCTGATAAGAAACATCTTCTTGAACTCATGGATTTATTGTACATATTGCTAATAGCTTGGAAAAGTTTTTTTTTTTGGTTTCTTACATCTTGTTTGGTGATCTAATTATAAAAAAAAAAAGGATTATAAAGTGATGTTATATTTATGCAATTGGCACAACCATGTAATGATGAGAAAGCACCACATAATGTATTGTAATTGGAGTTCCTCTATAGCACTACAAAGGGAATATGGTGAAATTGTCACGTGTTTTGAGACAACAAATTCCTAGAAAATATCCCATGTGCCACTATCCCAATGACTTCAAACAAGTCAGTTGATAGAAACATATGTTGATTAGTTTTTCAAAGTATATTGTCATTCTTCACCAACTTGATGGGCAAGATAATATACATGTTTGTAAACATTAATTTTGAAAATTTGCATGGATGGAAAGAATGCTTTTCTGAAATTGAATAGAAAATAATACTGAAAGATAATCCACTATGGGAGACACTATGGAAGGTTATTTAGGTCTTTTCGAGATTTTATTTTTTGTCCTTAAAAAATGTTTGGCGGCTTGCTTCAAGTGACTGGGATCAAAAGATCTTGAACACCAACATGGAAATTATTTTCTAAGATAGATGATGGCTTCAAATAATGACAAAGAAGTTAACGTCACTATGAAGGACCTAATAGAAATGATTCAAATAATATTGTACAAATAGTTGGTTTAAGGGACCCAACAGAGAAACCTGCAACACAAATGTATGAAAGAAGAGATGACACTAGATTAAATCCTTAGTATGATGGGAAGTTGTGGATGAAGAGCAGTTAAACTTGATGAGAGTAGAACCTAGGTGGAAATTATTTGTTACAACAAATTATGAAATTGTAATTCTAGGAAGTGGTAGGGTTGTTAGTGATCCTAGAACAAGATGATGGCTGATGACTTTGGCATTACTTATGATCAACATGGATAAATAAGGCTTGGTGTAGTGATTCATAATGATGTAGCTAACTTTGGAATTGAAGTGAGGGTGATTGGGATATTAGTATTTATAGTTCTAATAAAGATAAATATGATCAGTCAAGGAGCACTCATTAAATCTGGAAAAAAAATAACGAAAAAGCTAGGAACTTGTAGACATGGATTGGATTTGAACTCCAAACTCTAAACTAATAAATAATCATGTTTAAGAAAATAAGTCGACATCATATCAAGAAACCCTAAACATGACCATAGAAATGGAGATGACATGGAACCCAATGCACATTATAAAGAACCAGAAAAAGAGGATTGGGTCTAGATGTTTTTTACCGAATCCAAGTGACCCTAATTGGAAACAAACAAAGGAGGAAAAATCATAGTGATAATGGGGAACCTAGTAAAGAGACAAGAACCTACATAGGATTGAACATATTCTACTTTTTTTGCACATCCAATACCACTAAGAACTATTAAAACAACTCCAAGTTCAACTTGAAAAACCAGGGCTATTTTTGGATTGCAAAAGGAGACTAGAGATGATTAGGACAACATTAAGACAAGTCTAATACAAGGAGTCATGAAAATAACACAATGTGTATCAAGCCCAAGATAAATGAGGTAGCTCTTCTATGGTGGGAGTATGAGGAAACATTCCCAACAGTGTATCTTTAGTGTTCGGAGTCAGGTGTGTTGTTACTTATGTGGGCTCAATATACAATATTGTCCTTCATTCAAAGATCGACCCCCAAAGTCCTAATAGATGATACAAGTAGTCAATGATGAAGTGCACAAAGGAATCCTTCATCACAATTAGGGCACATGGGTTTTGTGAAGAAACCTAATTTATGGAAAGGGAATTTGGAGCAGAGAACTAAAATTAGGGCACATGGGCTTTGTGAGGAAACCTAAATAATATAACCTAGCACAGTTGTTTTGTTTCCATAACAAAATTTATCAACTTTATTTTCATTTCAAAAAGTGCTAGACAACTTGCAATATTGGCAAAAATTACCAATTTTATTGAAATAAATGATGATAAAATATTCTTGGAAAAATTTGACAGCTTTTGCCAGAGGATGTAAATATTGTTAAACCTAGAATAGTTGGCTTTCTCTAGAAGAATTTTTTATGGGCATTAAGTACATTTTACAAATCTAGGCAGGAAAGTTTTGAAGTGTCGGAAAAAGGCCTAAAGTGCCATTTGGGCCAGCTTGTTTCTTTCATCTAAAAGTGATGTTGGAGTGCTAGATTTCAAGATGTCATTATTCATATGAAGGACTACAAGTTTCCACCTTTATTTATATATTTCACATTAATATAAAACCATCTATGTACATTTTAAAAGGATGACTTAAGCTCATATGTGTGCTATATTTTAGGGAATATTTGAATTACATAGAATATAGTGACAATTTTTGGCACATGGTAGAATGTTGAGCTTGGGAAGTGATATTTAGGAACTTCACATGAAGCCCATTATGAAAAATCCTACAACAAAGTACATTTCATCCAAAATATATTTCTATCAAAATTTCATCAAACAAGTGCTTTATGCACACTCAGAGTGATAGGAGAAAGTCAAACCATATTTATCCTCTGTGTGCCCTCCTCTGTGCCCTCCTCACGGTGTGCCCTCATAGTCGCCCTCCTCCCGTGTATCCTCATGCTCGTGTGCCCTCCTTCCCGTGTTCCATCCCTCTCCCTCTGCATCTGGGAGGCCTTGAGCCTTAGGTGTGCCCTCCCTCTCCACACTCTACGTCGGGGAGCCACGAGCCTCCAGAGTGTGCCCTCCTCTGGTGTCCCCTCCTTCCCTGTGTGCCCTCCTCTCCACTCTGAGTGTAGTGTTTGAGTGTGCCCTCCTCTTCACTCTGCGTGCATGAACAGTGAGTGTTTGGCTAGTGAGTGTTTGATTTTGTTTTGGTTTTATTTTATTTTTTTGTTTTATTTTATTTATATACAATATATTATATAGTTATAAATTATATATATATATATATATATATATATATATATATATATATATATATATATATATATATATATATAATAATATGAGCGTTTATGTAGGGACTAGAGCAGGCTACCGTAAAACAAGCGATCCTCTTTTTCAGGAGATTTGGAACTATTATATGTCCAAGGTTCAATATCGAAATCATTTTGGAAGTTTTCCCTGAAGTAAGAGGAGGAAGGGTTAAAGATTTACCCGATGTGAGATATCACATTGTTCGAGG
>SNQJ01S0198773.1:0-17144 GCA_010110895.2 Picea sitchensis
TTTGGGGCTTCTAGATGACATACGAGGGTCCTCCAACTTCGTAAGGCCATAAATCTCAAACCGTGAGGAGTTATGTGACATTCCACATACCACTAGAAATTGAATGACATGTAATATCCATATAAAATACTATTATCATAAAATATATCATAAATCATACCATTATCCATCAAACAAACATGGGTCCATTACTGAAACTTGGGAACTCTCTAACCATGAGGAGTTATGTGATGTTCCACATACCACCAGAAATGGAATGAAAGGCACTATCCATATAGGATATTTTACCTAACAGATTCATTTTCCTTCATCTCATTATTCCACAATTAAGCATGGGCTCTCTTACTCCGCAAAGCATCTTCCCGTGAGGGATTTCACCATAAGGGGACCACTTTGGAGTTCATCCATCTTTGCTTCTTATCAACCATGACAAGACAAAAATGAGTCATACTTACATCAGAAAATCTTGGGTCCATTACCCAAACCTTTGTGCTATGGGGATTTCTTCAAGGGTTGACATCAATGATAGCCAACCTTAATCAACAATGTCCCCCTTTGTCATTGATGGCAACACTCTGATGCAATACTGAAATCATATCACTCATGCTCCCCCTAGAACCATGCCTCTATCCTATATATCTGATAAATTTGCCTCTATCCTCTACATCTAATAAATCTTCTCCCTCTGGAACCATGCCTCTGTCCTCTGCATTTGATAAATCTCTCCCCCTTTGTCATCAATGGAAAATGTATCTTTCCATCTGGGGTTGCTCCCCCTGACTGAACTGTTCTCCTATGGTGCTTCCTCATGTACATCTAAGACATATAAGATAAGCATTCAAAAATCATGTAAAAAACATTCATTTTGGAGTAGAAATAACTCCAATTCTTTGGCGAAGATATCCAAAGGCTTCCTGTGGAAGTGGTTTTGTAAAGATGTCTGCCACTTGTTCTTTTGTGCCCACATACTCAACTCTAATGTTATTTTTTGCAACCTATTCCCATAGAAAGTGATACTTGATTGGAATGTGCTTCGTCTTGGAGTGCATCACTAGGTTTTTTGAGATATTGATGGCACTTGTATTATCACAATATATTGGAATGGGCTCATCATACTCAACCTGTATATCTATCAAAGTTTGTTTCATCCACAGAACCTGTGTACAACATGTTGTTGCTGCAATATACTCTGCCTCGGCTATATATAGAGATAATGATGATTGTTTCTTTCTTAGTAGTGATACTAAACACTCACCAAAGTAGAACATTGCTCCACTAGTGCTTCGTTGGTCATCAATAAAACCTGCCTAATCTGCATCTATGTAGGCAATAAGTGATAGATCTTTTTATTTTGGCTACCATAATCCAAACTCTTTTGTTCCTTTGAGATATCCGAAAATCCTCTTTATTACTAATACATGTGATTCCTTTGGTGTTGCTTGAAATTGTGTATGACATCCCCAAAAATAAAATATTTTTGAAATTTAAAATTTGCTGGAAATTTATTCCATTTTTAGTAAATTCGAATTTGGATTTTTTTTTCCATTTATGACAGTTCTGAATTTCGAATTTGGTAATTGTAATTAATTATTTTGATTGTTGGGCAGAGACCTGATCTAACCCAACTAACTATTTGATTATGACACGTGTATGGAAACAAAATATTTTATATTGATTGCAGGAGGACAAATGGAACAACCATGTTAAATTTAGCTGACCATGACTCCATGAGTGGGGAACATGTTGGAACTACCTCTGGGCTGATTATTACAAATAGAAAATCAGTGATTTGGCCATTGGAAGCCCCTGAAAATTATGGATTTAGAAAGCTACGAAAATTCCCAAGGAAGTGAAAAGACCTGGGAAAATGATAAATAGCATATGAGAGGAGGCAGGACGTTGCCAAGTATGTTGGGAAAGGAGACTTTTTATTTACTTGTCGTTATGAACACTGCTTGAGTGTGAGGCAAGGGAAAACTGCTAGAGCTATATGACATTGCCGAAGAGAATATTTTCCAAGTTCTCCCTCATGGATTCATGGTCAGGCTAGGGGGTGAATCGGGCAAATAGTTTTCCTGCCCTGTTCTATAGTTGGGAGGAACGTGGTTGTTCCCTTTGTCTTTCAACGTATTATTTCAGATATGTTATTTCTGTCCCTTCTCTGATTGAATGTTAAATGGTTACAGATTTGATAGAATGTATCTGTTAGAATAATATTAAGGATTAAATATCCAATGCATCCCATTGAAAACTTAGGAATTGCTAAATTGTCTCTCTACTAGTTTGGAATAGATTATCTTTGCTGTATCTCATTACTGTTATGAATACTAGTTCTTGAAAGTATACTAGATAGAAGGATATGACTAGTCAATTCTTAAAGAAGATTTGTGTTGTGGTTTGGATTACTACTGTAGTAAGATAAAGCGTCGTAGTTCAAAACCCCACAAGTAAATTGTGATGCAGATTTGAGTTTACCTACATATTGAATGCAAATGGAAAACAACATAGTGTATAGATTGTAAGTATGTAATCTTTTCACCGTCTGTGCAAATGGTGAATCGGTGGCCATCTTGACCTTTCCAGACTCAAGGACTAAACCACTGATTAGATTTTTGTTTTACATAATTTAAACGTTGGTCTCCTTAACCTTTGCAGGCCACAAAACACCATCGCTGCCTTGATTAAAATCTCTTAGGAGATTGAAGGGGCAATTTTTCTGCGTTTAAATACCAGAGTCGAAATTGTAATAGGGATGAGCTTGACTACAATTTTTGAATTGAATTGTCACTCTTTGTTTTATTTTACTGAGTTTGTAAACCATGTTCATATTTTCATTTTTTGGCATTTCGGAGTTTATTGGTTCAAGTTGCATGGAGTTCTTTTGTTCTTGCAAACGTTGAAACCCGAAGTAGCCCCACAGCCGGATCGAATTTCGTGATTCTTCAATTACCGTTGTATGTTGTTCATGCATCAAGCATTACCAAATGCTGAAACCCGATATTGGCTGGGCCACATACCTTTTTCGTGATTTTGCGATTCAGTGTTTGACGATGTGAAGTGTTTTACATCGGGAGTTAGTAAACCCCGAAACCCAAAATTGTTGGGCCCACACCCTAATAACATTTCCATATCAACTTTTCTTATTTCATTTTGTTTGTGAATCGTGTGTTCGTAAACCCCAAAATCATGAACCTTGAAACCCCAAAGTGTTGGGCCCACAAACTTTTCTCATTTCAGGATTCGGTAAACCGCGTGGCCTTTTGTTTTCTATATTCGGCGTTTGTAGTCGTCGAAACTCGATTGACCTCCATTTGTTTTTTCACTAAGATATATGTATGTATATTTAAAGTACGGAAGTGACCTTGCGAATACCAAGAATCATTATAGACCATCTACAACATTAAACATCTTTATAGCAATCGGTGTTTAATGAAAATTTATAGGTTGAAGTGTTGGAAAATTATTGGAGTGAATTGAATTAACACAGTTTAATTACCATAACCAATCACAAGAGGCACGAAGGACCAAGGAATTAGGGACATCCCGAAACTTAAAACATACCCCTGAGTAAATTTCTAACTGTGTAAATAACAACACAATCGCCTAAAAGTTCAAAAGGAAAGTCTTTAACACAAGTACATTAAGTGCAAATTGAATTCATATACCTTCATGCGATCTAGAGTCAACTATAAACAAGATACACGTAGAGCTGGCAAATAGCCGAGTATTGTTTCCTTTTTCCAAAATCCTTTCGAGGAAGTAGCCAATATGGCGCTAGTATATTAAACCAATAAAATAACCAGTATGCCATTACAAGTAGGTGGAAGGGAAACCCTGTAATTCTTTTAAAAATAGTATTACATATCTGGTTCGGAATTGAAACAAATGAACATCCCATATGATGTTTTACTTCCAATGATAGAATTTGCCATCAAAAAATGAGTTACCCTTAATCAACGGTACCGAAATCACGACTTAATCTGGATTTCGTAGTTTCAGATACCGGGAGATAAAGGTGTCAAGGACACTCACAACAAGAATGATGAAGTCACGAAATGCGAAAGATCAGAGCATGTCAAGGACTCTGAAATGTCGAAAGGGACTATTGGGAGTCTCGAAAACCCGAAAGGCAAAACTCTGAAATTCCATTAACCGTCCATCTCAGTGGGTTATGTGAACCATCCGATCACTTCGGATATTTTGTGATCATAAATTTATAATGTTGGAGTCACGATGACTCGAAGGGAAAAAAGTCGAAATCTTGTCAGCCGTTCGATTAAGAAAGAAAAAAAGGGATCAGATTATGAAGTTTTATGGACCGTTGATCTGGATCCATTTCGGGGATTGTGACTTGCTGGAATGCCAAAATGTGAAAGATATTTTGATTAGGCCCGTGGTCACAGCCAGTGGGCATATGGAATAAATGCATGAGGCCTAGGTCATCAATCCCCAAATTCATTTGTGTTGTTAAGACTTTGGTAATGGTCATAGATACAAACAAATAGGAAAGTAATTATAATTACAGGAATTGAAATAAACATTGAATGAGGAGTAAACACTTATCGTCGTTCAGAAAATGTTAAGTTTAATGATAGTGACAGTCAACGACAGTAAGGACTCTTGCAAACTTTCAGACTCACGCCTTATAATAGAAAGCTTACTTGTTTTAATCTCGAACTATTCAAGGATATTTATACAAACATTTTTTTTTCCAGACATTTTTTGAGGTATATTGCATATGGTATCAGAGAAAAATCTACAACACTGGGCCTCAACAGGGCCACATTAGCTGCTTAGTATTTATTCTGGTTTATTTAAAACTAATAAATCTTATGGTTACAAATATGAAACCCTTTCTATTTTTTGTAAATTATGGCAGCTCAGGAGGGTGCATAAATTAGGATGGAAGAAAATACGCAGCAAGAACCTCCTAGAGATCCAATACAGAACAATGATGGAAGATCACCCACAGAGGTGTTGGAAACAATGAGGAATCTTATTGTTGAACTGCAGGTTTTCAAGGCTGACAATGAAAAATTCAAGAAAGCACAGCAGGAACAACAAGAGATAAATGAAGTCCTGCTGCGTAGTATAGTAACCAAGAAAATCCCAAAAGATGATAACCATGATGAAGAGGTCAGCAAAAGGGCCTCCAAGAATTCTGGTCCGGAAATAGAAAAAGTAGACAGTTCGTCTGAAGGGACACCTTCAGCTGAAGACAAAACTATACCAGACAGAAAAAGAAAACAAGTAGACCACCTTGAAGGAGAATTTAAAAAGATTAAACCAGCTACCTTTGACGAATAATCCAGGACAGGAGAAGAAGTTGAGGCATGGTTGTTGGACATCAAAAAATACTTCTAGATCTACAACTATTCCAACAACATGAAGGTCATAATGGCCATCTACAATCTGAACGGGAAGGCCAACATTTGGTGGCAGGACCTGAAATTGGCCAAGGGCCTAAAGGAGAAATAGTTGGAATGGACCAACTTTAAGAAGTATTTCAAGAAACAATACCTTTCTGAAAGCTATTATGAAAGGAAGACGAAAGCATTTTATGAGTTACGACTCAGACAGATGACGATGGAGGACCTTATAAATACATTTCTAGAACTACTAAGGTTTGTACCATACATCCAGGAGGATAAGGTAAAAATATAACGATTCTTAAGTTGTTTACCACAGTCCTAAAGGGACAGAGTTGAGTTTGACAACCCCAAATCCTTGAGTCAGGTATTCAGGAAAGAACGAATGTGATATGACCAATATAAACAACGGGTAGAGTTTCCCAAGGCTTGGAATGATAAGAAGCAAGATCGAATGAACCAGCGGAAGAAGGCATACCAGCCAGCTCCTTATCGAAATGCAGCAAAAAGTTTCCCAAGGAAGGATTTTCACTCCAATCATCTAAATACGCAAGGTAGTGGTAATCCAGTAAACCTAGGAATGAAGAAGTTCGGGGACAACTCCCGCGAGTCATTAAAGTGTTGGGAGTGTGAAGAGCCTCATCTAAGGAGGAACTGTCCACATTTAACTTCAACAAACAGAACTGTTGTTCATAATCTGTAGGAAACCTCGACAGTGGGAGACGTGGGCAGAAGCTTGCATCTGATAAATGCAACCATAGATGGTCGATAAGCTGACCACCAGTCCTCGATGGTAGAAATCGAAGGTAAAATCAATGACACTCGAATTTTTATTTTAATTGACCCTGGAGCTACGTTAAGTTATATTACTCCTAATATAGTAGAGTCGAATAAACTTAAGAAACTGAAGCATGAAAAATCATGGCTGGTACAACTAGAAACAGGTACTAAAAAGAAAGTAGTTAACTTTATTTCTAATTTTTAGTTCAACTTAGGTGGTCAAAAGATAAGGACCAATCTGAACATCTTACCACTAGGATCTTATGATATGATTATCAGGATGGATTGGTTGGAACAACACAAAGCAGTACTAGACTGTTATACAAAGATACTTAGCTATAAAGATGATTTTGGCAATGTTAGAAGAGCCCAAGGCATACCAAAACCTATATCAGTTAGACAAGTTTTAGCGATGCAACTCAAGAAATGTATTAGAAAGGGATGTTAAGTTTATGCCATCCAAGTGATGAATCTATTAGGAAAAGAAGATAAGCCTAAGTTAGAAGACTTTTTTGTCCTATGTGAATTCAGAGACATGTTTGTGGATGAGATACCAGAATTACCTCCTAGAAGGGAAATAGATTTCTCCATAGACTTACTACCCAGATCATCCCCTATCTCAAAAGCACCCTACCGAATGAGTCTACCAGAACTGACAGAATTAAAAATAAAATTACAAGAATTGTTGGACAAAGAGTATATCAGACCGAGTGTCTCACCATGGGGAGCACTAGTCCTCTTTGTGAGGAAGAAAGAAGATACTCTAAGACCATGTATCAATTATAGACAACTGAGCAAAATGACCATTAAAAACAAATACCCCTT
The DNA here is from genome assembly GCA_010110895.2 of Picea sitchensis. Classification (NCBI taxonomy): domain Eukaryota; kingdom Viridiplantae; phylum Streptophyta; class Pinopsida; order Pinales; family Pinaceae; genus Picea; species Picea sitchensis. The sequence goes on from SNQJ01S0198773.1 coordinate 6,975, forward strand.
ACTAAGGATAAATGATCTGTTCGATCAAGTTGGTGGGGCCAAGATCTTTTCAAAATTAGATTTACGATACGGTTATCATCAAGTTAGGATAAAGAACGAGGACATAAACAAAACAACTTTTCGAACAAGATATGGACACTATGATTTTGTAGTCATACCTTTCAGACTCACTAATGCACCAGCCACATTTATGTGCTTGATGAACAACATTTTCAGTCAATACTTAGACAAGTTCATAGTAGTGTTTATTGATGATATTCTAGTCTATTCTAAAATGAAGGAGGAACATGATGAAGACTTAAGAATAGTTCTGCAAACATTAAGGAAACACAAACTATACGCAAAATTCGACAAATGTGACTTTTATCAAAAAGAAATACAATATTTAAGACATGTCATTTCCTCAGAAGGTATTCTCGTAGACCCAGACAATATAAAAGCCATTATGGAATGGCCAGTACCTAAGGATGTGGCAGATATCCGGTCATTCATGGGAATCACCAAATATTATCGCAAATTTATAGAAGGGTTTTCCAAGATAGCCTACCCTATCACGTCACTACAAAAGAAAGGAACCAAGTTTAACTAGTCGCAAAAGTGTCAAGACAAATTTAACAAGATGAAAGAATTATTGACATCAGCTCCCATTTTGAAGGTAGTAGACCCAGATAAAGACTTCACAGTTTGTGTTAATGCAAGTAAAGAGGGACTAGGTGGTGTCCTAACTCAGGAAGGGCATGTGATTTGTTATGAGTCCCGAAAATTAAAAGAACACGAACAAAATTATGTCACTGATGACCTAGAATTGGCAGCAATAATACATGCCTTAAAAATGTGGCGATACTATATAATGGGTAGAAAATTCCTACTATTGACGGATAATAGAGGGGTGAAATATATGTTTAACCAACCAGATATTATTGCAAGACAAGCAAGGTGGCTAGCCTTCTTGAGTGAATTCGACTTCAAGGTCAGATATATCAAGGGTAAGGAAAATAAAGTAGCAGACGCTTTAAGCAGAAGAGTCCATGGGTTATTTGAGATAAACATCAGCAAGGCAGAAAGTGATCTAGAACAAAGAATAAGGACTGCGAGTATTAGCGATGAAAATTACACTAAGATGATGGCAGAATTTCAAAACAGTATCGCAAAATCAAATAAACCAGATCTAAGTATCAACAAGAAGGGACCATTACAATTTAAAAATAGACTTTACATACCAGATTCAACAGAGTTAAAATTAACTATTTTAGACGAAGAGCATAAGAAACCATATTCTGGCCATCCAAGTTACCATAAAACAATAAAAACACTTAGAAAAGTGTTTTACTGGCCTAATATGAAGGGAGAAACAACCGAGTACTTGGATAGGTGCCAAGATTGTTAGTAGGTTAAGGCCGAATACCAGCCTCCAGCCAGCCTATTACAGCCATTACCAGTACCAGAATGGAAATGGGAGACTATATCACTGGACTTTATAACATGTTTGCCCAAAACTCGGAAACAGAATGATTCTATCATGGTTGTAATCGATTAACTCAGTAAGTTTGCACACTTTATTCCTCTAAAGTCTACTTTCAAATATAAACATTGTTGAAATATTCATGATAGAAATTTTTAGACTACATGGTATTCCTAAAATGGTGATTTTAGATAGAGACGTAAAATTTACATCCGCTTTTTGGAAGGAATTGTTTGCAGGGATAAACACCAACTTGAATTTCAATACAAGCTATCATCCACAAACGGATGGATAGACCGAAAGGACAAACCAAATCATAGAGGATATGCTTCGCATGTACGTAATAACACAACCAAGCAAGTGGGAAGACTACTTGCACTTAGTAGAATTTGCATATAACAATGGGTACCAAACTTCAACTAAGTTGAGCCCTTTCAAAATACTCTATGGCAGAAAGTGTATGACTCCAATTAGCAGGGATAACGAAGTTGACAGGCTCATGGTTGGACTAGAGATGCTACAAGAAATGGAGAAACATGATAAAAAAGGTACAACAGAACTTGAAAGAAGTAGAGGACAGACAAAAGAGCTATCCAGATCAGAAAAGAAGACACTTGGAATTTCAAGTAGGAGACCATGTTTATTTGAAGGTCAAAGCCCGAAAGAGATTGTTGAATTTAGGGAATTGTGCCAAGATGGCACCCAGGTTTTGTGGGCCCTTCGATATAATAGCTTGAATTGGACCCATGGCATATCAACTTGCACTTCCAGCTAATCTAAGAATTCATAATGTATTTCATGTTTTGTTGCTGAAAAAGTATATTCATGACCCTACTCATAGGATTGATTGGAACTTGGTGTAGGTGGAACCTAAAGGCGAGTTCCAGGTGGAACCCCTGGGCATTTTGGACCAGAGACAAATAACACTTCAGAATAGAGCCATCACTTGGGTAAAGGTGCAATAGAAGCACTTTAGTCCTGAGGAGGCCACTTGGGAGTTGGAGGGATATTTGCGGAAATCTCATCCAATCCTGTTCCAAGAAAGTAATGAACACTAAGGATAGTTTTTTACTGAAGGGGGAAAGGATGTGACACCCCCAAAAATAAAATATTTTTGAAATTTAAAATTTGTTGGAAATTGATTCTGTTTTTAGTAAATTCGAATTTGGAAAATTGTTGTCATTTATGGCAATTTCGAATTTCAAATTTGGTAATTGTAATTAATTATTTTGACTATTGGGCAGAGACCTGATTTGACCCAACTAACTATTTGAATATGACACTTGAATGGAAACTGAATATTTTATATTGATTGCAAGAGGACAAATGGAACAACCATGTTAAATTTAGCTGACCATGACTCCATGAGTGGGGAACATGTTGGAACTACCTCTGGGATGATTATTACAAGTGGAAAATCAGTCATTTGGCCATTGGCAGCCCCTAAAAATCTGGGATTTAGAAAGATGTGAAAATTCCCAAGGGAGGGAAAAGACTTGGGCAAATGATAAATAGCATATGAGAGGAGGCAGGACGCTGCCAAGTATGTTGGGAAAGGAGACTTTTGATTTACTTGCTGTTATGAACACTGCTTGAGTCTGAGGCAAGGCAAAACTGTTGGAGCTGTATGCCATTGCCAAAGAAAATCTTTTCCAAGTTCGCCCTCATGGATTCATGGTTAGGCTAGGGGGTGAATCGGGCAAGTAGTTTGGCTGTGTTGTTCTATGGTTGGGAGGAACGTGGTTGTTCCCTTTGTCTTTCAACGTATTATTTCGATATGTTATTTATGTCCCTTCTCTGATTGAATGTTAAATGATTACATACTTGATAGAATATATCTGTTAGAATAATATTAAGGACGAAGGATCGAATGCATCCCATTGCAAACTTAGGAATTGCTAGATTGTCTCTCTACTAGTTCGGAATGGATTATCTTTGTTGCATCTCATTACTGTTATGAATACAAGTTCACGAAAGTATACTAGCTAGAAGGATATGACTAGTCCATTCTTAAGGAATATTTGTGTTGTGGTTTGGATTACTATTGTAGTAAGATAAAGCGTCGTAGTTGAAAACCCCACAAGTAAATTGTGATGCAGATTTGAGTTTACCTACATATTGAATGCAAATGGAAAACTGCATAGTGTATAGATTGTAAGTGTGTAATCTTTTCACCGTATGTGCAAACGGTGAATCGGTGGGCGTCTTGACCTTTCAAGACTCGAGGACTAAACCACTGATTACATTTTTGTTTTATGTAATTTAAACGGTGGCCTCCTTAACCTTTGCAGGCCACAAAACACCACCATCGCCTTGATTAAGATATCTTAGGAGATTGAAGGGGCAATTTTTCTGTGTTTAAATACCAGATTCGAAATTGTAATAGGGATGAGCTTGAAAACAATTTTTGAATTGAATTGTCACTCTATGTTTTATTTTACTGAGTTTGTAAACTTTGTTCATATTTTCATTTTTCGGCATTTTGGAGTTTATTGGTTCAAGTTGCATGGAGTTCTTTTGTTCTTGCAAACGCCGAAACCCTAAGTGACCCCACAACCTGATCGAATTTCGTGATTCAGCGATTACCATTGTATGTTGTTCATGCATCAATCATTACCAAAGGCTGAAACCCGATATTGGTTGGGCTCCATACCTTTTTGTGATTTTTTTTTTCATCGTTTGACGATGTGCAGTGTTTTGCATCGGGAGTTAGTAAACCCCGAAACCCAAAATTGTTGGGCCCAAAACCTAATTGCATTTCGCAAATTGGCTTTTCTTATTTCATTTTGTTTGTGCATCGTGTGTTCGTAAACCCCAAAACCCCAAAGTGTTGGGCCCACAACCTTTTCTCATTTTGGGATTCGGCAAATTGCGTGGCATTTTGTTTTTTGTATTTGACGTTTGTAATCGCCGAAACCCAACTGACCTCCGTTTGTTTTTTCACTAAGATATATGTATGTGTATTTAAAGTACAGAAATGACCTTGCGAATACCAAGATTTATTATAGACCATCTACAACATTACACATATTTATAGCAACCAGTGTTTAATGAAACTTTATAGGTTGAAATGTTGGAAAATTATTGGAGTGAATCGAATTAACACAATTTAATTACCAGAACTAATCATGAGAGGTGCAAAGGCCCAAGGAAGAAGGGACATCCTAAAACTTAAAACATACCCTTAAGTAAATTCCTAAGTGTGTAAATAACAACACAATCACCTAAAAGTTCAAAAGGAAAGTATTTAACACAAGTACAGTAAGTGCAAATTGATTTCATATACCTTCAAGCAATCTGGAGTCAACTATAAACAAGATACACATATAGCTGGAAAATAGCAGAGTATTGTTTCCTTTTTCCAAAATCCTTTTGAGGAAGTAGCCAATGTGGTGCTAGTATATTAAACCAATAAAATAACCAGTATGCCATTACAAGTAGGCGGAAGGGAAACCCTGTAATTATTTTAAAAATAGTATTACATATCTGGTCCGAAATTGAAACAAATGAACATCCCATACGGTGTTTTACTTCCAATGATAGAATTTGCCATCAAAAAATAGGTTACCCTTAATCAACGGTACCAAAGCCACGACTTAATATCCATTTCATAGTTTCAGATACTGGGAGTTGGAGGTGTCAAGGACACTCACAGCAAGAATGATGAAGTCACGAAATGAAAAAGATCAGATCATGTCAAGGACTCCGAAATGCCGAAAGGGACTATTGGGAGTCTTCAAAACCCAAAAGGTAAAACTCTGAAATCCTGTTAACCGTCCATCTCAGTGGGTTATGTGAACCGTCCAATCGCTTCAGAGATTTTGTGATCATGAATTTTATAATGTTGGAGTCATGATGACTCGAAGGGAAAAATGCCGAAATCCCGTCAACCGTTCGATTAAGAAAAAAAAAAGGGATCAGATTATGAAGTTTTTTGGACCGTTGATCTGGCTCCATTTCAGGGATTGTGACTTGCTGAAATGCCGAAATGTGAAAGATATTTTGATTAGGACCATGGTCATAGCTAGTGGGCATATGGAATAAACACATGAGGCCTAGGCCATCAACCCCCAAATTTGTTTGTGTTGTTAAGACCGTGGTAATGGTCATAGGTACAAACAGATAAGAAAGTAATTATAATTACAGGAATTGAAATAAACATTGAATGAGGAGTAAACACTTATCGTCAATCAAAAAAATTTAAGTTTAATGATAGTGACAGTCGACGATAGTAAGGAATCTTGCAAACTTTCAAACTCAAGCCTTATAACAAAAAGCTTACTTGCTTGAATCTTGAAATATTCAAGGATATTTATACAAACAAATTTTTTTTCCAGACATTTTTTGAGGTATATTACATATGGTATCAAAGCAAAAGATGCAACACTGGGCCTGAACAGGGCCACATTAGCTTCTTAGTATTTATTTTGATTTATGTAAAACTAATAAATCTTATGGTACAAACAAAAATCCCTTTCTGTTTTTTGTAAATTATGGCAGCTCAGGAGGGTGCAAAAATTAGGATGGAAGGACATCCGCAGCAAGAACCTCCTAGATATCGAAGACATAACAATGATGGAACCTCACCCATGGAGGTGTTGGAAACAATGAGGAATCTTGTTGTTGAACTGCAGGTTTTCAAGGCTGACAATGAAAAATTGAAGAAAGCACAGCAGGAACAACAAGAGAGAAATGAAGTCCTGCTGCGTAGTATAGTAACCAAGAAAATCCCAAAAGACGATAACCATGACGAAGAGGTCAGCAAAAGGGCCTCCAAAAAATCTAGTCCAGAAACAGAAAAAGGAGACAGTTCATCTGAAGGGACACCTTCAGCTGAAGACAAAACTATACCAGACAAAAAAAGAAAACAAGTAGACCACCTTGAAGGAGAATTTAAAAATATTAAACCGGCTACCTTTGATGGAGAGTCCAGGACAGGAGAAGAAGTTGAGGCATGGTTTTTGGACATCAAAAAACACTTCCAGATATACAACTATTCCAGCAACATGAAGGTCAGAATGGCCATCTACAATCTGAACGGGAAGGCCATCATTTGGTGGCAGGACCTGAAATTGGCCAAGGGCCTAAAGGAGAAATAGTTGGAATGGACTGTCTTTAAGAAGTATTTCAAGAAACAATACCTTTCTGAAAGCTATTATGAAAGGAAGACGAAAGAATTTTATGAGTTATGAATCAGAAAAATGACGTTGGACGACCTTATAAATAAATTTCTGGAACTACTAAGGTTCGTACCATACATCTGGGAGCATAAGGTAAAAATCCATTGATTCTTAAGATGTTTACCATAGTCCTACAGGGACAAAATTGAGTTTGACAACCCCAAATCCTTGAGTGAGGTATTCAGGAAAGCATGGATGTGTTATGAACAGTATAAATAGCAGGTAGAGTTTCCCAAGGACTGGAAGGATAAGAGGAAAGATCGAATGAACCAACAGAAGAAGGGATACTAGCCAACTCCTTATCAGAATGAAAAAAAAAGTTTCCCAAGGAAGGATTTTCACTCCAATCATCTGAATACGCAAGGTAGTGGTAATCTGGTAAACCTAGGAATGAAGAAGTTTGGGTATAACTCCCATAAGCCATTAAAGTGTTGGGAGTGTGGAGAGCCTCATCTAAGGAGGAGTTGTCCACGTTTAACTTCAACAAATAGAACTGTTGTTCAAAATCTGTAGGAAGCCTCGATAGTGGGAGAGGTGGGTAGAATCCTGCATTGGATAAATGCAGACATAGATGGTCAACAGGTTGACAACCAGTCCTTGGTGGTAGAAATCAAAGGTAAAATCAATGACACTCGAATTTCTGTTTTAATTGACCCTGAAGCTACGTTAAGTTATATTACTCCTAATATAGTAGAGTCGAATAAACTTAAGAAACTGAAGCACGCAAAATCATGGCTGGTACAACTAGCAACAGGTACTAAACAGAATGTAGTTTACTTTATTTCTGATCTTGAGTTCAACTTAGGTGGTCGAAATATAAGGACCAATCTGAACATCTTACCACTAGGATCTTATGCTATGATTATCGGGATGGATTGGTTGGAACAACACAAAGTAGTACTAGACTGTTATACAAAGATACTTAGTTATAAAGATTATTTTTGCACTGTTAGAACAACCCAAGGCATACCAAAACATGTATCAGTCAAACAAGTTTCAACGATGCAACTCAAGAAATGTATTAGAAAGGGATGTGAAGTTTACGCCATCCAAGTGACGAATCTATTAGGAAAAGAAGATGAGCCCAAGTTAGAAGACTTTGTTCTCCTACATGAATTTAGAGACATGTTTGTGGATGAGATACCAGAATTACCTCCTCGAAGGGAAAAAGATTTCTCCATAGACTTACTACCCATATCAACCCCTATCTCAAAAGCACCCTACTGAATGAGTCTACCAGAACTGACAGAACTAAAAATACAATTACAGGAATTGTTGGACAAAGAGTATATCAGACTCAGTGTCTCACCATGGGGAGCACCAGTCCTCTTTGTGAAAAAGAAATATGGTACTCTAAAACTATGTATCAATTATAGACAACTGAACAAAATGACCATTAAAAACAAATACCCCTTACCAAGGATAAATGATCTGTTCGATCAAGTTGGTGGCGCCAAGATCTTTTCAAAATTGGATTTACGATCCGATTATCATCAAGTTAGGATAAAGAACAAGGACATAAACAAAACATATTTTTGAAAAAGATATGGACACTACGAGTTTGTAGTCATACCTTTCGGACTCACTAATGCACCAGCCACATTTATGTTCTTGATGAACAACACTTTCAATCAGTACTTAGACAAGTTCGTAGTAGTATTTATTGATGATATTTTGGTCTATTCTAAAATGGAGGAGGAACATGATGAACACTTAAGAATAGTTCTGCAAACATTAAGGAAACACAAACTATACGCAAAATTCAACAATTGTGACTTTTATCAAAAAGAAATACAATATTTAGGACATGTCATTTCTTTATAAGGTATTGTCGTAGACCCGGACAAGATAAAAGCCATTGTGGAATGGGCAGTACCTAAGGATGTGGCAGATATCCGATCATTCATGGGAATCACCGAATATTATCGCATATTTATAGAAGGATTTTCCAAGATAGCCTACCCTATCACGTCACTACAAAAGAAAGGAACCAAGTTTCACTGGTCGCAAAAGTGTCAAGACAACTTTAACAAGTTGAAAGAATTATTGACATCAGCACCCATTTTGAAGGTAGCAGACCTAGATAGAGACTTCATGATGCACGAGCATCCCTCACGACAAGCAAAACCAACGTGGAAGAAGGAAGCCAGCTGGAAGACGTCCAATGCAAGTTTTTGAATTTTAAATTCTCTCTTGGAGTTGACGTGCCTAACTTAAATGAGATCATTTAATTTAAGTGCCTTGGGAAAAATGTACTCATAACTCAATCCATACGCTCTTGTCTGATATAGACAGAGGCATTTATAGTAGTAGTTGCAGGTAAATGGAATTTAATTCTTAGATTAGATAGTTCTCGAAGAAAGATGGAAACCGAATATAGACACCCTCATTGTATTATTGTAGGAGGATAACATTAAGAAACAAGAGAAAGAAGAGTCTAGAGCATAGGAGAATAGCAGAGAGTTGTAGATAAAACCCATGTACAGATCTTGAATTAATAGAAGAAATTGATTCAGATTCATGGCTGTTGTGTTATTCTCTGTGTATGTGTGTTGAATTCTCTGCTTATGAATATTACTTCCTGTTATGCATTTGTTATTATGCTATGTGTATGATTTCATGTGTTAAGAACTGAAATCTGAGAGTGAGTGAGGTGAGTTACAATTGTTTCTCTTTGAGCAAGGATTCCTGCAAGGAGTGCAATTGAGTCGTCTGCAAGGAGTGCGTTGACAGAAGGCTCGGGAGTTAAACTCTTGGTCTCAATTCGCTCATAAGCGAAAGTGGGTTATACAAGTCGTGCAAGGAGTGCGTAGGCTAAGGAGGGTCTCAGTCGTGAAAATGAGCAGAAGTATTGAAGGACTGATGCTACGGGCATACGCAGAGTCGAAGGAAGTTCGAACAGTTGAAGTGTTCACAGGCATGCCGCAAGGAGTGCGTGCAGAGAACCTCCTTGAGGTTGGAGTAATTTAGCAAATCTCAGGAGGGATAGACCTCTGAGTCACCAAAGCTCGACGTAGACAAGTGTGACTTGAAGTCGGGGAGGAACGTCGCAGGTTGGCGAAACGGTGAAAGAATCTCATGGAGAGATACTCTTTTCCATTTCGTGGATAAATCAAGGGAGAACAGACGACCGAAATCTTCTGAAGAGATTTCGCGAAGTTACGAGGATCGTCAAATCTTGCAGAGGTGCAAGGAGGTTATGATGAGAAGATTCTAAAGGTTTTGAAGCTCAAGAGAGGCAGAGCCGTAAATTTCAGGGCTGCAGGAGCCATCAGATCTACACGTGATATCGTGTATCGGGTACTCGGAAGTTGAAGCCCCGAAATTTGGGTAGCAGGAGAAACGAGATCGCGAGACGCGATAAGATCAGAGTCATTCATTGTGGAGAACGCGTTGTTGTAGGAAAATCTCCCTGTGGACAGGTAGATCACCTCTAAGGCTTGACCTTAACCCTAGACAGAAAAATGCTTAACGTGGACACTGACTTCCTTTCAAATCCATCTAAACTAATGCATGAGAAGAGAAGAT
>SNQJ01S0198774.1:0-17144 GCA_010110895.2 Picea sitchensis
AAGGAAGGTTTGCAGGTATGTGATCATATACACCACATATATTACAGAGTTACAAATCATATTTGAATGATGAAATTGATGAGGTGTTTTGGTTGAGGTATGTTACAGATAGAGGTTGTATAATAGTGAGGTTGTGGCACATGGTTTGATGTAATGGTTTATGGTATTTGGTTGCTATAGAAATTTTTAATGGTAATATTAGTATATGTATTTGGTATATGGTTGAGGTACATGTTGGGTATATGGTTGAGACAATTAGTTGATGAGTTGGCACATACATGAGGTGTATAGTTGATGATGTTGGTACATCTTGATCAATCATAGTTGATGATGTTGGTACATCTTGATCAGTCATATTTTATGAGTAGTTTATGCATGATCGGTACATACTTGGTACATGGTTGGAGGCACTTGTTAGTATTATTGTTGACACATGGTTTATGAATGATGTAGCATACTTGTCTTGGTATATTATTAGAAGAACATATTTATCTTGGTGATGATTATGAGTTGTTTTGTTATGCTTGGTTCATGCACATCTTGGTGATATTGTGCATATGGTTGAGAGTTGTATTGGTGATTGATCTTGGTGAGTAGATCTTATTTGCTTGATAATATTGATGAGACAGGTTGTTGTGATAGCTTGTTTGGACAAGTTATTGTGACATGTTATTTGTATAGGTTTGGTGCATGGTCGATGCATTTGTTTATGGTACATATTGAGGTATAGGTTGATGTATGGTACATGTTGGCATAGGTTATTGGTACAAGTTGTTACAGGTTGTTTGGTGCAGGTTTATTGGTACATGTTTATAATATTATATCTCACAGTGATAGTGTGACAGTGGTTCCATTATTCTACTTATATTTCAGGGCGGTTGGACGGGGCAAGGACAGGTGGTTGTAGCCACCTTCTGGTTGTAGCCAGAGAACATAGGGGGTTGTAGCCTCCTTCTAGTTGTAGCCAGAGAATTGGGGAGTTGGAGCTTCCTTCATGTTGTAGCCTAAGAAACTAGGGGGTTGGAGCCTCCTTCTAATTGTAGCTAGAAAAGAAAGGAAGTTGGTGCTTCCAATGAATGTAATTCTTTAAGACATATAAGAAAATGCATTATGTGGTTTTCTCCCACTTTGGGTTTCCATGTAAAAACATTGGTGTACTATGTATGTGTATGATTTCTCATTTGTTCATTGTTTATTTACTCTACAACTACTGGATGATAATTTTAAATTTATATAACACATGCATTTTATGGTTAAAAAGGATTAAATTTCTCTATTACCGATTCACCCCCCCTCTCAGTACTCCAACAATTGGTATCAAAACCGGTTCCTTCAGGAAATAGTTTAACCATTGGAAGGAGATCATGGATTATTCTAAGAATAGAGTACCATTTTTTGATGGTCGGAATGGTTTAAAGTATGAGTTATGGAGTGGAAGGATGAAAGTATTTTTATAGGAACAGGGGTATTACATTTGGCTATCAGTCGTTATAGGATATGATAGTTCAAAAAGGGAAAAGACTGTAACCAAGAAGGAATTGAAGAAGAGTAAAAAAATAGTAGTGGATTTCATCTAGGAAGGATTACCTAATTCAATAAGAGAAAAGGTTGGTAAATTTTCATGAGCCAAAGAACTTTGGGATAATTTGCATGACATATATTCTTCACCCATCGCAGATTTAGAAAATTCCAAAGAAGATGCAGATACAGATCAAGAAGAATTATTTTCACCATGTCAAACAGATTCATAAGATGAAGAGTACATAATCACCAGAGGTATGTTGTTTTGATTTAATTGTGAAAAACGCGGGCATCTTGAAATAGAATGCCATGAAGGAAATTAGACAGGAAAAACAATTGAAAAGGAAGACAATTATGAAGCAGAATTGATTAGTGCTTTAGATGAACTAAGAGAAGAAAACAAGTCACTCAAGAAAGAATTGATGAAACAAAAGGAAAGTGTTCACATTTTTTAAGAAGCCCAACATGTCATCGAAAACTTAAGAACTCGGCTAGAAGACGGCATAAATATCGAAGAAAATATTGAATATCAAAAGTAGTATTTGGAAGCCAACATAGTAGCACAGAAGGAAGAAGAAAAAGTGAGAGAGAACATATTGAAAGATCATCTTAAGGAAATGACTAATGATCGAAATCGTCTTGAGGCAGAGTTTGGTCAAGAAGAGAAAAGACTTGAAGAAGAAATAATCATATTAAGAATTCATCTTGAAGAAGCGAAAAGAAAAAAAGAAGTCACGAAGTCTCAGAAAATGAATAAAGAAGAAAAGGTTGAGAATCTTGAAGAATAATTTGTCACATTGAGAAGTAAAGTTGTCAAGCTCAACAAGAACGTTGAAGAGACAGAAACATCCACATCAGTTATAGAGAATGAAGAGAAGCACTCTAGGTTGATAGAAAAGAAGAAAGAAGAAAATATAAAGAATTATGCAGAAGTACTCAAAGGAAGGAATCATGGTCAACCAGAATCTAAGAAAAATATTGAAGATACATATTCAAGAAGACCATTCATGTTCAAGCCACAAAGAAGCTTCAATCATGATCATGATTAGTCAAGGAAGAAATTCAGAAGGACTACACCACAAAGAAGATCACTCACTCCCAGGTATGCAGATTTATTTTATGGTCATTGTTTTTATTGTACTAATTTTGGACATAAGGTTGTAGATTGCAGGGATTATGAAAGAAATGTTCAAGCAAGAAATTCCTATGTGGCCCCACGTAACATTGAATGTTACAAATTTCATAACTATGGACACATAGCTAGTGATTGTAGAAGCATGATTGATACTTCCATGAAAGAGAACACTGATATCATATATAAGAAAGTATGGATAAGAAAACAAGAAGAACAAGTGAACAAAGACCAGGTACCATAGATCTCAAGATTGGAAATAAAACGAGATGAAGAAAATTCTACAGAGAAAAAGAAATTTGTCAGATACAGAAAGGTTTGGAAAATAACTGAAATAAAAGAAGGACAAGTAAATAAGGAACATGTTCAAGAGATTGTACTTTCAGGCATTGTAGTGAAAGATGAATCCACATACAGAAAGAAAGAATACCGAGCTCAAAGAAATGATGAATCTACCAATGAAGATGATGATGAATACACATCATAGTAGGAATTGTTCTGAGCCATCCTTCTTAGAGACTCCCAGGTAATATGAATATTAGACAGGGGATTCTATGTGGTAGCTGTGATAGACCAAAGAACCATCCTTCGAGAAACTTGAAAAGTTTGAGTAGATAGATGCAGAGCAGTCAGTTAGATGAAGTACAATTAGTTGTAGTAGTAAAGACTTCATGATAGTATAGTGATAAATGGGTCAGCATTATGGATAGTTGTGCAGTAGAGTCTTGGACAGTATGGATAGATATGGATTCGTAAGAACACTTAGAAGGTTTGGATAGATATATGACAGTGGAGGAGAGAATGGATTCATAGATTGGTTCAGAGAGTGGTTCGGAGACAAAGGAAGATTATCATAATGGATTGAAATTACATAGGAAATGGTTCGAACAATGCTAATAGATTCCAAATTGAAAGATATTTCTAGACACATGCATTGCATACAACAGTTCACATTCAAAATAGAGTAATTCTCAAAAACAACAATCACAAAACTCCCTACGACCTATGGAAAGGAAGACAAGCAAATGTGAAGCACTTTAGAGTATTTGGAAGCAAATGCTACATCAAAATAGAATATTTCATAATGGAAAAGTTTGACTCTCGTGTGGACAAAGGAGTACATGTTGGTTACTCAAGTACAAGGAAGGCATACAAGTATTACAATCTGATGTTTAACAAAGTTGTGGAAAGAATCAATGTAACAATTGATGAAATAGGTGGATGAGAATTAAAAGAAGAAGAAAATGAGTCAGTGGAAAATCTTTACAAAGGAGAATCAAAAGATGGAGAAGGGTTCAAGAAAAGGAAGTGTAGAAAGAAACCTCTACATCAAGGTTAAGCCATAAATTTGCAAAGGATGTGAAGAATGAATTTGAAATATCATTACTCAGAGAACTATCCTTGTTTCTGGGTCTTTATATACATCAAAGCAACCGAGGAATTTTTATTTCTCAAACTAAGTATATCAAAGAAATGTTAAAGAGGTTTGGAATGAAATATTGTAAACCAATGACCACTCCTATGAAAACTAGTTGCAAGATGAGCAAAGATGATGATTCAAAATCTACAGACAAGAGGAAATATAGGTCGATGATTGGTAGCTTACTATATGTGACAACATCCATACCAAATGTAATGCACGCAGTTGGATAGGTGACATGATTTCAAGAAGCACCAAAGGAATCACATGTACTAGAAGTGAAGAGGATTTTCAGATATCTCAAAGGAATAAAAGAGTTTGGATTATGGTATCCAAAAGGAAAGGATCTATCACTTATTACTGACACATATGAAGACTAGGCAGGTTTCATTGATGACCGACGAAGCACCAGTGGAGAAGCATTATACTTGGGTGAGTGTTTAGTATATTGGCTAAGAAAGAGACAATCATCAATATATTTATCTACAGTTGAAGCAGAGTATATTGTAGAAGTATCATGTTGTACACAGGTTCTATGTGACGCAAGCGTGCTTGCAAGCATGTCCGCTCATAGGATCCTCCCATTATCATGGCCCAAAGAACTCTAATGTCCTTCTGTTTCACTATCGGTAAGTCTGCACCCACAGAACTCTCTCATGAGATCTCCCTTTCTTCTATCAGGAAATCGGACTTCGCGACTTCGCGAGGTCAGTGGTCGAGCGCTGGTGTTTCGAATCCCCGAAACACAATGCAAGTCAACGCTGACCCTTCCTTTATCCTGTCGGGATTTCTCCTATCGCGATTTCGCCACTCGCGATATCAAACAAATGGATTTACCAAACCTCGAACCCCGATGTGTCGATACTCCTATGCACAAACGGGTTGACTATTCAATGGTCCCGTCACCTCGTCGGGATTTCAGACTTCACTATATCGCGAATCCTGACGTCTATGGTTTCAGGACTTTCCTTTCCCTAAAACTCTGATAACTCGTGCCACCTGTCCTCCACTAACTCCGCTGTGGCCCCACACTGTTCCTTTGGCCCATCGGGATATCACGTTTCGCGATTTCAAATTGCAAGAGTATCTTGTCCTCAGGACCTCCGATATCCTAAACCCCGACTATGTCAGACCTTCCGACACGCGTCCTGAATGATGGGTGGTCCAGATCGAACCTCGGACTTCACCAAATGAAAATTCAAACCACTCACCTGTATGAACCTCGATGACCGGATCCCCGGTGGAGTGATCACACGACACGTGTCCTTCTTGAGATCCACGGCTATGATCCCCTCGCTGTTTCGGAACTCAAAAGGTCTCAGGTTCTTGTCTTATGAATCCATGATATACTGATGACTCCTGATTCCTGCCACCTGTCCCACCAGATGGACGGCTCTGAGCTTGTTGGGATTTTCATGATGGATTTGCCCTATCTCTGGTCCACGAAATTCTCGATTTCCCAAACTTCGACGCCTCAATATTCCGATGCTTCTCAGAGTTTCCACTCTGCTCACGAAGATTTAAACCCTATGCAACTCCTGTCAAATTGGACGGTTGATGGGTAACTATGGGCTGATCCGACGGTCCACAATCCCTTGAGCTTAAACTCCGGACGTAACCGTATCCTCCTCACTTCTCTGGCGGATCTGACGGCTGGCGGGATTTCGCTAATCCTCTCCACAAGATCCTATCCATCTATCTTCTCCTCTCTGATACGTTCACGAATTGAACCAAAGACTCCTTCCCATACTTAATCACCTGTGACACAAACCTCCGACGCCTTGAGTCACTCGATATGCTCCAACTCCTTACGCTACCTTCAATAGCTTCAAAGGATTTATCCCTCCTAAGCTTTCTCTCGACTCTGAGTCTTAGATAAAATTTTCTTTTGCGCACACTCCTTGCAGCAACTCTCAGACACTTCCAAGTGTTGAATACCTTCGACTCTGCGCACTCCTGCAGCAGCAGTCCTTCAATGCTCCACTCAGATTCACAACTGAGACTTTCCTTAGCCTGCGCACTCCTTGCATGGCTCCTATAACCCAATTTCACTTCTGGGTGAACGAGAACAAGAGTTAAACTATCTAAGCCTTTTGTCAACGCACTCCTTGTAGATGACTTCAACTGTACTCCTTGCAGGAATCCTTGCTCATATAGAGAAACAATTGAAACTCATTTCTTCTACTTCCTTTCTTAGATTTCAAACACTCAGCAAGAAATCATTCATACATAGCATGTAAAGCAATTGCATAACATGAAGTAAACACTCATGAGCATAACATTCAGTATACATACACAGACAACAAACACAAAACCATGGATTTGAATTAACCTCTTCTATTAATTCAAACTCTGTACATGGGTGTTCTTCCACAACTCTCTGCTTCTCTCCTATGCTCTAGATTATGTTACAATGCACAATGAGGGTGTTATATCCCATTTCCCTCCTTATTTCTAAACTGTCTAATCTAATATTAAATTATATATACCTATTTCATCTCAACATAAATGCCTCTATCTAGTTCAGACAAGAGCGGGACGCTCAAGGTCTGATTACAATATAAAAGTATGCCTCTCTTTAATATCACATTTAAGGTTGGTGCATTATCTTCGAGACAATTTCAAAACTTGTGTTGGTTTTGTCCAGCTGTTCACTTGCATTCCGCGTTGGCTCGCTTGCTATGAGAGATGCTCCCGCATCATACTCCCTCGCTTGAAAACTTTCATGGGCTCCTGTCCATGATCTCCTGCACGGTATGTCCATGCTTCTGTATCTCCTCTTCAGTCTCCCAGCTGGCATCTTCCACTGGATGGTTCTTCCATTTGACCAGATACTCAAAGTATTCTTTCCGCCTGGTTCTTTTGCTCACTTTCTTGTCTAGTATGCACTCCATCTGCGGCTTCTCTGCAACTGGCATTTGCATTGTCCACTGGATCACTGACTGCTCATTTTCTTCTTCTGCATCCTTAGGTTTATATGGGTATAAATCTAAGACATTGAATATCGGAGAGATTCCGATCCCATCGGGTAATTCAATCTTATAAGCAATTTCTCCAATTTTCTTCAAGACCTTGCAGGGTCCGATTTTCTTCATTTTCAATTTATTGTATGTTCCTTTCGGGAATCTTTCCTTTCTTAAATGTGCCAGAACCAAATCACCAACCTCAAACTAAAGTTGTCTTCTATGCTGATCGGCTCTGCGTTTATATTCTTGGCTTGATCTTAGCAGTCGCTCCTTCACCTGGCTGTGAAGTTCTTTCATCGCCTCTGTGAAATCTTATTCACTAGCGCTCCTAGTTGCATTCTGTTATGAATCCCTCAATTTAGACATTCCCCTCAGCTGCATGCCATAAACAATCTGAAATGGACTTTGTCCTGTACTCATGTTCATTGAGTCGTTATACGCAAACTCTGCCTGTGGAAATACATTGTCCCAACTGTTGTGGTGCTCTGTCACCAAGCTTCTCAGCAAATCTCCTAGACTTTTGTTTACCACTTCTGTCTGTCCATCCATCTGAGGATGATAAGCTGAACTAAATAACAAGTTAGTTCCCATATTCTTCCATAAGGTTCTCCATAAATTCTCTATGAACTTCGTATCTCGATCCGAAACAATACTCCTTGGTAAGTCGTGAAGTCAAATGACTTCTTTGAAAAACAGGTTCGTGATGTGAGTCGTGTCACTGGTTTTCTGACATGGGATAAAATGTGCCATCTTGGAAAATCTATCCACCACCACAAAGATTGAATCACAACCTCTTTGTTTTCTTGGCAACCCTAATACAAAATCCATGCTAATTTCATCCCACGACCTCTCTGGTATGGTCAATGGTTGATAAAATCCTGCATTCTGCTTTCTCCCTTCGAGTACTGGAACATTCTACATCTGTCTACAAATCTCTTGACCTCTGATCACATCCCTGGCCAAAAGTATGACTTTCTCAGCTTTGCGAATGTCTTGTCATGACCGAAATGTCCAGCCAATCCTCCACTGTGTTTCTCCTTCAACAAATTCTCCCTCATGGAGCAATTTGGAATACATAGTTGATTTCCCTTAAATAACAATCCTTCCTGGATCATGTATTCGGCCCATTTGTTGCTATCTCTGAGAACTGGATTCTCATCTGCTTCATACGCTTCCTTAAAGTCTGGGTCATCTGCATACATGTCCCTGAGATCATCAAAACCCAATGTTTTGACTCTGAACTCCTGCAACAACAAACACTTCCTTCTCAAAGCATCAACAACTTTGTTGGCAGTACCATAAATATGTTTAATCAAAAATGTAAAATTATGCATGTATTCAACCCACTTAACATGCCTCTGATTCAACTTCTCCTGTTGAGTCACAAACTGTAATGCATGGTTATCACTGTATAGAATAAATTCTTTCGAAATCAAATAATTCCTCCACTTCTTCAATGCCTGTATGATGGCATAAAAGTCCTTATCATATGTGGAATACTTCACCTTCGCTTCATTCAGCTTCTCGCTGAAATATGCAATTGGTCTGTCATCTTGACTCAAGACTACTCCTATCGCAAATCCACTTGCATCGCATTTTACCTGAAATGTCTTTTGGAAATCCGGTAACACCAAAATTGGTTGTTCTGTGATCTTCCGTTTCAATAGATTGAAGCTCTTCTCAGCCTCTTATGTCTAGTGAAAAGATTTATGTATTTTCTTCACTGTATCCATCATCGTTGCGTTGATTCCACTGAAATTCCTAATGAATTTTCGGTAGAAACTAGCCAATCCGTGAAAACTTCTCACCTCAAATATGTTCTTCGGTGATGGACAATTTTTTATTACTTCCACCTTATTTGGATCCATCCTCAACTCATTTGCCGAAATAACAAACCCCAAATAAATGAGCTCTGTCTTCATGAATGAGGACTTCTTTATGTTTATCAGCAACTTCTCTTGCCGTAATCTCTTCATCACAATGGCCAAATGCTTCAGATGTTCAGCTTCCATTTTATTGAAAATCAGTATATCATCCAGATATACGATAACAAATTTTCCGATGAAATCTTTCAGGACTTCATTCATCAACCTCATAAAGGTACTTGGCGCATTTGTAAAGCCAAACGACATAACAAGCCAATCATACAAACCCTCGCTTTTCTTGAATGTTGTTTTCCATTCATCACCTTCTCTCATGCGAATCTGGTGATATCCACTCTTCAAATCAATATTTGAAAAGAATTTTGTTCCACTTAAGCAATCCATCAAATCATCCATTCTTGGCAATGGGAATATGTACCTGATAGTTATCTTATTAATCGCCCTTGAATCAGTGCACATCCTCCAGCCTCCATATTTCTTTGGACTGAGTACTGTTGGAACAACACATGGACTCAAGCTTTCCCTAACCAAACCTTTTTCCAACAAATCCTGGACTTGTCTTTTGACCTCTTCATTCTCTTGTGGCGTCAATCTGTACGTGGATTTGTTTGGTAAACTGGCTCCAGGTATGAGATCGATATGATGACTCACACTTCTCATCGGTGGCAACGAACGAGGTAATTCGTCCACTACTATATCAGCGAACTCTTCCAGCAGTTCCTGAACTTCTTCTGGCAAATCATCCACTCTTGTGCTAGTCAGAACAATCTTCAGTTTTCTGACCACAATGAACTATGGATCCTCCTTCTTCTTAACCTCAGTAAGAATTTCCTTCCCACTCATGAGAAGTACTATGTTGCTTACCTCCGGCTTCACCTCCTTATCCTTAATCGAAAGAAACATGTGTGTCCTCCCATTCTTCTCCAGGGTATATGTATTCATCCTCCCATCATGAATCACATTTCTATCATATTTCCACAGTCTACCCAGCAATAGATGACAAACATCAATAGGAATGAGATCCCACAATATCCTATCATTATATCCTCCCATCTTAAATTCAACTAAGAACTGTTTGGTGACATTTACCTGATGTCCTTTTTGTAGCCATGAAACTTTATATGGACTTGGATGATCAGTCGTCTCCAGCTCTAGCTTTTCTACCATCTCGATTGAAATGATATTGTCCGTGCTACCACTATCCACAATGACCTTGCATGCCCAACCCTTGGTCTTGCAAGCAGTCCTAAAAAGTCTGGTCCTTTGGACTGAACTTTCCACTTCTTTCTCTGGTGTCAAAAGGAATTTTCGCATTACCAGCGATCTTCCACCTCCAGCGTCTTCTGCCTCAACATCTCACCTCTGTGCCTCGGCGATGTGAGTTTCTCCAGTTTATTTCTTTTTCTCTGGACACTCGAATGACTTGTGCCCATTTTTTCCACATGTGAAGCATGTTATTACTCCACCTCTTCCTCTTCCTCTACCTCTAGTATGAGGAAAAGTGTTGTTGTCAGCATAATCTCCTCTCTAATCATTATGTTGTCCTCTTTGTTCAGCATATCACCCTCGCTGTGAGCTTCCACCTCTCTCTGTTCGAGTCTAAGGTTTCTTCCATTCGACCCTGGGCTTCTGGGTTCTTTCCTGGGCAACTGATTTTCCCCTGGGATGACTTCTGCCTCTGCCCCTCTGACTCTTCTTTCGGCTTAGCTTCTCTTCAGCTTTCAGAGACATTTGATAAGCATCTTCCACCGTTCAGATGGTCACCATACTCATTTCATCCTAAATCTCATATCTCAGGCCATTCATATACCTGGCCACTTTTTCATCATTTCTTTCGCGATGACCTGCCATGATATTCAACCTGTAAAACTCTTCAGTATATTCCTTCACTGTCATCAGCTTCTGTCTCAGGTTCTACATTCTCCTGAACAGAGAAATTTGATAGTCCCTGGGAATAAATTTTGCCTTCATCTTTGCAATCATCATGTCCCAGCTCTTAATTTTCTGCTTGCCTTGGCAACACCTATCCGCTTGTAGTTCATCCCACCACAAGGCTGCATGTCCTTTTAATCTCATGACGACATGCCTGACTTTCTTGTCCTCTTCGATGTATTCATAGTCAAAATGGTGTCTACAACTCTAATCCAGTCTAGAAGCTCTTCTACATCCAGATTTCCCTCATAAACTGGAATGTCCATTTTCACCTTTGCACCTATTCTTGCAATAGCTTTAAGTAAGCGCTCATTTGCTGCATCTTATGCTATGATTTTTTCTTCTCCATGTCCAACATCATCTTCATTTTTGGACTCACTGATATCTCCTACATCATTTGTGCGCCTTTGTCTTATTTCCATGTCCACAACTCTAGCGCGTAAGTTATGCAGATCTCTTTCTACGTCTGGATTCTTCACTTCTCTACCCCTTCCTCTGGGCATCTCCCTTTCCTCCTCTGGATCAGGCGATTGTCTATCTCTTCTTCTCGGCAGCATGGTGAATCTTCCTTCTCCTTGCTACAGAAAGAAAAGAATATTTTCTAAGCTCTGATACCACTTGACGCAGGTGCGCGCGCAAGCACATCCGCTCACAGGATCCTCCCTTTATCACGACCCGAAGAACTCTAATGTCCTTCTATTTCCCTATAGGGAAGTCTACACCCATAGAACTCTCTCACGGGATCTCCCTTTCTTCTATCGGGAAATCGGACGTCATGACTTCGTGAGGTCAGTGGTCGAGCGCTGGTGTTTCGAATCCCCGAAACCCGATGCAAGTCAACGCTGACCCTTCCTTTACCCTATCGGGATTTCTCCTATCGTGATTTCGCCACTCGCGATATCAAACAAATGGATTTACCGAACCCCGAACCCCGATGTGTCGATACTCCAATGCACACGCGGGTTGACTATTCAATGGTCCCGTCACCTCGTCGGGATTTCGGACTTTGCTATATCGTGAATCCTGACGTCTATGGTTTTGGGACTTTCCTTTCCCTGAAACTCTAATAACTCGTGCCACCTATCCTCCACTAACTCCGCTGTGGCCCCACACTGTTCCTTTGGCCCGTCGGGATATCGCGTTTCACGATTTCAAATTGCAAGAGTATCCTGTCCTCAGGACCTCTGATATGTTGAACCCCGAATTCGTCATACCTTTTGACATGCGTCCCGAATGATGGGCGGTCTAGATTGAACCTCGAACTTCACCAAACTCAAATTCAAACCACTCACCTGTATGAACCCCGATGACCGGATCCCCGGTGGAGTGATCACACAACATGTGTCCTTCTTGAGATCCATGGCTATGATCCCCTCGCTATTTCGGAACTCAAAAGGTCTCGGGTTCTTGTCTTCTGAATCTCTGATATACCTATGACTCCTGATTCCTGCCACCTGTCCCACCAGATGGACAACTCCGAGCTTGTCGGGATTTCCACGATGGATTTGTTCGATCTCTGGTCCACGGAATTCCCGATTTCCCGAACTCCTATGCCTCAATATTTTGATGCTTCTCGGAGTTTCCACTCTGCTCACGAAGATTTAAACCCTATGCAACTCCTGTCAAATCGGGAGGTTTACGGGTAACTATGGGCTGATCTGACGGTCCACAATCCCTTGAGCTTAAACTCCGGACGTAACCTTATCCTCCTCACTTCTCTGGCGGATCTGACGACTGGTGGGATTTCGCTAATCCTCTCCACAAGATCTTGTCCATCTATCTTCTCCTCCTTGATATGTTCATGAATTAAACCAAAGACTCCTTCCCGGACTTAATCACCTGTGACACAAACCTCCGACGCCTTGATTCACTCGATATGCTCCAACTCCTTACACTACCTTCAATAGCTTCAAAGGATTTATCCCTCTCGAGCTTTCTCTCGACTCTGATTCTTAGAGAAAATTTTCTTTTGCGCACACTCCTTGCGGCAACTCTCAGACACTTCCAAGTGTTGAATACCTTCGACTCTGCGCACTCCTACAACAACAGTCCTTCAATGCTCCACTCAGATTCACAACTGAGACTTTCCTTAGCCTGCACACTCCTTGCACAGATCCTATAACCCAATTTCACTTATGGGTGAACGAGAAAAAGAGTTAAAATATCTGAGCCTTATGTCAACGCACACCTTGCGGACGACTTCAACTGCACTCCTTACAGGAATCCTTGCTCAGATAGAGAAACAATTGAAACTCATTTCTTCTACTTCCTTTCTCAGATTTCAAACACTCAGCAAGAAATCATTCATACATAGCATGTAAATCAATTGCATAACAGGAAGTAAATACTCATGAGCATAGCATTCAGTATACATACACAGAGAACAAACACAAAACCATGGATTTGAATCAACCTCTTCTATTAATTCAAACTATGTACATGGGTGTTCTTCCACAACTCTCTTCTTGTCTCCTATGCTATGGATTATGTTACAATGCACAATGAGGGTGTCTATATCCCATTTCCCTCCTTCTTTCTAAACTATCTAATCTAATATTAAATTCTATCTACCTATTTCATCTCAACATAAATGCCTCTATCTACTTCAGACGAGAGCGGGATGCTCAAGGTCTGATTACAATATAAAAGTACGCCTCTCTTTAATATCACATTTAAGGTTGGCGCATTATCTTCAAGACAATTTCAAAACTTGTGCTAGTTTTGTCCTGCTGTTCACTTCCATTCTGCGCTGGCTCGCTTGCTGTGAGAGATGCTCCTGCATCACTATGGATGAAACAAAATATGACAAATATACAAGTTGAGTATGATGAGCCTATTCCAATATATTGTGATAATACAAGTGTCATGAGTATCTCAAAGAACCTGGTGATGCACTCCAAGATGAACATCATTCTAATCAAGTATCACTTTTTACGAGAACAAGTTGTAGAGAAGAACATCAGAGCTGAATATGTGGGCACAAAAGAACAAGTGGTAGACATATTTACAAAACCTCTTCCAAGGAAATCCTTTGAGTATCGTTTCCATAGACTCAGAGTAATTTCTAATCCAAAGTGAATGCTTTTGAATTCTTAGCTTATATGTCTTAGATTTACACAAGGAAGCACCATAAAGGGGACAGTTCAGGTTGGGAGATCAGTTTTAGGAAGATTTCAATTAGGGGGAGTATCCCCAAGGACAATTTATTCAGGGGGAGCAACCTTGTATAGAAAGATACATTTTCCATTGATTACAAAGGGGGAGAGATTTGTCAGATGCAAAGGTAAATGCTTGGAGAAAGAGCACAGAGGCATGGTTCCAGGGAGAGAGATGGTCATAAGTGGAGCATGAGAGATATGACTTTAGTATTTCATCAAAGTGTTTCCATCAATTCCAAAGGGGGAGATTGTTTATTATTTGGGTTGGTAGTCATTGATTTCAACCCTTAAAGAAAGTCTGGTAGTGAATTCCAATAGCACAAAGGTTTGGGTAATGGACCCAAGTTTGTTTGATGTATAATGCTATGTGTTTTAATATATTTTAAGTTAATACTATTTTATATGGATAGTACATGTCATGTCATTTCTGGTGGCATGTGGAACGTCACATAACGCCTCCTAGTTAGAGAGTTATGGCCATGTGAAGTTGGAGAACCCTCAGGAGTCATCTAGAAGCCCCAAAAGGTCAAAGTAGTCAAAGTGGTTGCAAAGAAGAATTAAATAATAAATTGAAGTGATGAGCTTACTATAAGTCAAAGTCGATACAAAATAAATTATTTAAATAATAAAATTAATGGAGAAATTACTATGTGGACAAGTGGTTAGAAGTGGGTTAGCCCTAAAATAAGGAAATTGGTTTAACAGATTTTAGAAGGTAAATAATAAACTCAAGTGATGAGTGTACTTTAATTCAAAGTAGATACAAAATAAATTATTTAAATAATAAAGTTAATGGAGAAATTACTAAGTGGACAAGTGGTTAGAATTGGGTTAACCCTAAAATAAGGAAAGTGGGTTAAGATGGTTAAAAGGTAACCCCTTGAGGAAGCTACATGAAAGTATAAATAAGAGGAAAGGATCTCTCATTTGAATCACACTTGAGAATATTTAATATATACAAGTGACTGAGGTAACCAAAGGATATCTAAGCCGAATTTCAGAGGGAAGGTGAAGTAAAGAAGACCGAAATTCAAGGGAGGATAAATTCTTTTGATGATGCTTTCTAAGGTATGTTATTTACAGGTCATCTCACCATTTTCAAAATAATTTTTTTTCTAGAATGATTCATACCACTAAATTGGGAGGCCATTGAGTAAACATATCCAATTATCTGTGATAAACATTTCATCTTGTGGGTCGTTGTATTTTTGGAGTTGCACTCCGTGGAAAATAGGGGTTGTGGCTAGTCCTAAAACTAGTCTAAAATAGGCGTTTCAGGTAAAAATGTCATAACTTCTTCATAAAATATCCAAATTTAGTAAGACCAAATGTATTGGTTAGAGTACATTTTGTAGTATTATGTGTAGAATTTTAAGATCCATACAACAAATATTCCATGCATGGCACGCTCTACACGTTTTCTCTCTAGAATAAGACATAATTCAAAAAGGTATGTCATTTTTTCTATAACTCCTTTTATGAGAGGTTCCAACTAGTGAAACATAAAGGAAATCCATAAAAGAAATTGAAGAACATTGTGTATTATTTTCATATCGTTATTCATTACAGGTACAGATTTATAATTATTTCAAGTTAGGGTTGTTGACTAATCCAAAATTAGTCATGTGAGACTAAAGTAAAGTTTGATAAAATGCTAGTCTCTTGTTGTT
The DNA here is from genome assembly GCA_010110895.2 of Picea sitchensis. Classification (NCBI taxonomy): domain Eukaryota; kingdom Viridiplantae; phylum Streptophyta; class Pinopsida; order Pinales; family Pinaceae; genus Picea; species Picea sitchensis. The sequence continues at coordinate 15,683 of SNQJ01S0198774.1, forward strand.
AAAGTTAAGGAAGGTTTGCAGGTATGTGATCATATACACCAGGTCTATTACATAGTTGCAAATCATAATTGGACATTGAAATTGATGAGGTATTTTGGTTGAGGTATGTTATAGATAGAGGTTGTATAAAAGTGAGGTTGTGGCACATGGTTTGATGTAATGGTTTATGGTTTATGGTATTTGGTTGCTAAAGAACTTTTTGATGGTTATATCGGTATATGTATTTGGTATATGGTTGAGGTAAATGTTGGGTACATGGATGATACAGGTAGTTGATGAGGTGGCACATACATGAGGTGTATAGTTGATGATGTTGGTACATCTTGATCAGTCATAGTTGATGAGTAGTTGATGCATGATTGGTACATACTTGGTACATGGTTGGAGGAACGTGTTAGTAGTATTGTNGAGGTATGTTATAGATAGAGGTTGTATAAAAGTGAGGTTGTGGCACATGGTTTGATGTAATGGTTTATGGTTTATGGTATTTGGTTGCTAAAGAACTTTTTGATGGTTATATCGGTATATGTATTTGGTATATGGTTGAGGTACATGTTGGGTACATGGATGAGACAGGTAGTTGATGAGGTGGCACATACATGAGGTGTATAGTTGATGATGTTGGTACATCTTGATCAGTCATAGTTGATGAGTAGTTGATGCATGATTGGTACATACTTGGTACATGGTTGGAGGAACTTGTTAGTAGTATTGTTGACACATGGTTTATGGATGATGTAGCATACTTGTCTTGGTATATTATTAGAATCACATATTTATATTGGTGATGATTATGAGTTGTTCTGTTATTCTTGGTTGATGCACATCTTGGTGATATTGTGCATATGGTTGAGAGTTGTCCTAGTGATTGATATAGGTGAGTAGATCTGATTTCATTGATAATATTGATGAGACAGGTTGTTCTGATAGGTTAGTTGGACAGGTTATTTGTATAGGTTTGGTGCATGGTTGATGCATTGTTTTATGGTACAGATTGAGGTACAGGTTGATGTATGGTACATGTTGGCACATATTATTGGTACAAGTTGTTAGAGGTGGTTTGGTGCAGGTTGATTGGTACATGTTTACAACAATATATTTCACAGTGATATTATGACATTGGTTCCATCATTCTACTTATATTTCAGGGAGGTTGGATGGGGCAAGGACAGGTGGTTGTAGCTACCTTCCGGTTGTAGTCAGAGAATATAGGGGTTTGTATCCTCCTTCTGGTTGTAGCCAAATAATTGGGGAGTTGGGGATTCCTTCAGATTGTAGCCTGAGAAACTAGGGGGTTGGAGCCTCCTTCCAGTCAAGGAAGATTTTAAGGATGGAAATTTATTTTAAAATGTTGAAACCTTGGCGAATATTACTAATCCTTCATATGTCAACTATAAATGTTTGGCGATATTTTTTTAAAAATATTCAAATTTCTAAGTATTTTATATAGTTTTTATAAAAT
>SNQJ01S0198775.1:6419-17144 GCA_010110895.2 Picea sitchensis
TAAAGGAAATTGACCATGTGGTTTTGTATATATTTATCATACATCTTGATTACCGAATCAAAATGTTGCAGGATACTTCAATGCCTATACTTCAAAATGTTGCAGGATACTTCAATGCCTAAACGAATGTATATATTTATCATATTTATCATACTTCAATGCCTAAATTATGATGTACAATTCCTTATCTTATTTGGGATATATTATGATTGCACCAACAAAGGTTTCAAGTGTTATGTTATCCAACTCCTTCTTTGTATCAAAGGTTCCACCATTATGTATCATGCAAAATTTGCTTTGATTTCAAATGAAATTGCAAGTTTCGTTAGATTTAATATTGATGCATTACAATTCTTTCATGTCAAAGCTTCAGTTACTTGGTTTTGAATTGCAATGAATTGAAAGGTTATACTTGCCTTTTCTAATGTGCATTGAAGAGACATTTCATTCCTAAATAATTTGCTAACCCCATGAATTACCTTGGTTCAATTAAATTATCTTGGATCAACCAATTTACAACTAATTTTATATTTCTTAGGTCAATACAAAATTCACATCCTCTAATTACAAAATCCATACAAAACAATAATTTTTTTCCAAGCTCATATTTCTTCATGTTGGCCTACAATTAATTGAGGGTTAATATGGCATTAACATATTACAATGTAATATGGTAATCCCATATTACATTGTAATATGGCATTACCATATTACAATGTGATATGGTAATCCCATATTACAATGTAATATGGTAACACCATATTACAATGTAATATGGTATACCATATTACAATGTAATATGATAATTCCATATCTCGTGTATTTTTTTTTTTTAAACTTAATGCCATCATCGCAATATCAATGATAGTTTGTCGGAAAAAAATTGCATTTTGACCACCGTGGCAATAGCGACGAACTTTCATCGCAAGTTGCCACAGGTTTTTGTCTCACATACAACATATTCATCGTAAATTTGGTCTTGATGAATCAATGTCATCGCTATTTCCATGGGTATTCGTCACAAGTTTCCACATTTTTTCTTCACACATACAACATCTACGTCGTTAGTTTTTAACTTGTCAAAAATTTCCGTCGCAATTGCGACAAAATTTCGTCGTAATTGCCACGGTTGTTCATTTTACTTGCGATGAGGTTTCGTCAGAATTGCGACAATGCAAAGGGTTAATCAAACTTGAAGGTTGTGACATGTGTAGAGATAATTTCTTCGATGTTTCCGCACACATCTGGATCATCGATGGAGCGATGAAATTATTCCGATGAAAAAAAAACTTGGCTTTCGTGGAAATTGCGATAATTAAGTGTGGCAATATCAATGAAAAACCGTCAAAAATTTGGTCATATGTACTAGTGACAATGGTTCCATTATTCTACTTAGATGTCAAGGCGGTTGGATGGGGTAAGGAATGGTGGTTGTAGAAACCTTCTGGTGGTAGCCATAGAACATAGGGAGTTTTAGCCTCCTTCTAGTTGTAGCCAGAGAATAGGGGAGTTGGAGCTTCCCTCAAATTGTAGCCTGAGAAACAAGGGGGTTGGAGCCTCCTTCCAGCTGCAGCTAGAAAACAAAGGAATTTGGTGCTACCAATGAATGTAATTCTTCAAGAAATATAAGAAAAATCATTATGTGGTTTTCTCCTGCTTAATGTTTCCAGGTAAAACACTGGTGTACTTTGTATGTGCATGATTTTTCATTTGTTCATTTCTTATTTACTTTGCAGTTATTGGATGATAATGCTACATTGATATAAAAATAGGATTATATGGTTAAAAATGATTGAATTTCTCTATTACTGATTCACCCCCTCTCTCAATATCCAACAACACCAACCATGGTTTTCCACGATTACTTCTTGATAGATGGAATATTTCCACCATCTTAGGATCTATATAACTATGAATAGATCCTGAGTCTATGATGCTCATCCAACTAATCCATACCAATGAGGCAACCATATGAGCCCAAATGTATAATATTCAAATCAGCCTTTGTGCTCATTCCATTCATCTCCAATCCACATGCCTTAATAATCTCATTGATTTTCCTTTTTTCTCATGTAGCTAACTTCACCAACCATAGTTTTCTAGTCTTGCTTCTCGATAGAGGGAATATTTCCACCATCTAGGATCTAGATAACTATGACCATCTCCTGAGTCAATTAAAATAGAAATGGGTTGTTCATTAATATTACCTTCCACCTCGATCATGTGTGACTAGAACTCATCCTTCCCGTTATCTAGCTCGGTGTAAATCCTTGGAATATTTATACCCGTTTCTTCCACTATCAAAACTTGTTGTACACTTTGCACAATCCTCACTTTAGAACCTCTTTGAGGACAATATCTGTGCATATGATTTCCGCCACAACAAAAACACTACATATGTTGTTTCCATGAATTTTTTTCCACAGTCTCTGACATTTTGGGCTCCTAAAGATTCATATGTCCTTATGCATTATTTCTAAAAAATGGTGTCTTAACACCCTTCTTCCTCTATTCCACCTTACTTTTCATCTTATCTTCCAAATCCTTTTGTAAAGTCAACTTTCCCCTTTGTTGGTCATAAAGACACTTAGCATGCCTTATGGTTTCTTCTAACGTCTTAGGGTCATCATACTATATATTATCACCGATAAATGAGGGAAACCCACTCAAATATATTTGAATCTTCACCTTTTCATACTTGATAAAAGGCACATAATTGAGCAGTTCTAAAAATTTATTTCGTACTCTTTAATTGTCATGCTCCCAATCTTGAGCTAAAATAACTCCTTCATGTTCTAGTCATAGTATTACTTGGCTAAATATTTATTTTGAAAATACCTCTTGAAATCTCTCCAAGACACTTTCTTCTCATCAATGTGATGCACTTTCACATACTAATCCCACCACATTGATGTATTCCCCTTTAAGTGATAGATAACAATTCCCCCTTCTTCATGTGCAGAATAGTTATGCAGTCGAAAGTATATCCTCATACCCAACAACCAGCTCTCCAGATTTTTGTCCTTCTTGTGCTCACTGTCAAATGTAGGAGACTTGATATAATTCATTTATCCCTATATCTCTTCCACCCCATTCCTTCTCTTATTCTTTCTGACAAAGGATGGACTTGAACTACTACATGCTTTCCTAAAAAAATGATTAACAACACTTATTTATTCTCTTATTTTCTCATCATGAGACCTGCAACTTCTTGATATGCTTGTCTATGTCTACTTATCGATATTATTTTTTATTTTATCCAGGCTCTTCATCAATTTGACTTTGAAGTCATCTTGTTGCACCTTAGATATCATAAGCCTTTCGTTATCAACCTTATAACACTAGACATCTTTCTGCAGTAATTTTATAGTTTCTACCAAGTTCATGCGTTCCCCCTTGGATTATGTACTATTGACACCCAAACTGACAAACATATCTCTTATTTCATCGTCAGTATTGTAAGTCCTCTACACATCTTCCCTACTTTTAACCTTCCACACAAACTTTGTCCTTTTCTATTCACTAAAAATTCTGCAAAATGTGCAAGCAATTAAGATTTGTTAGATGGTTTCATGCAATAAATACATGAAAAATTTGCCCCATTTTATCAGAATCCTTCCCTTTTATTTCTTGGATTATTTTGACATCCAAACTCTAGTACGCACAACCACACATCACTACTCTTGTGTGCATCACAACTCTATACCACGTGCCAATAGTTTTACATGAAAACTAAACTCTACATTGCGTGGTACCAATTTATTAACGCACACATATACTCATGCTAGACTCTGTCCCATACAAGTCCATGATTGAACCAATAGCTCTGATACCGATTTGTAACATACTGAGTCTCCCACTAAGTCTCGTTACTACATTACACATTCTTTGATACCTGTATGTAAGATCCCTAGCCACCCATGATGGGTCGTGATACACAAACTCAAATTCAAGATAACTATATCAAACAAATTGTAGCATTCCCAACATACCACTGAACAATTTTTTTCTAGAAGAAAATTGCATAGGATCTAGTTTAAAAAAAATCCACACAGTATGTCCTGAAGTAACATGCTCAACTTGAACTTGAGTCATGCCACACAACTTATAATAATGAAAAAAAAATTCTCCTTTCCTCACAACTTAAGAAACAAAATTAAATTGAACAACCATGCACACCAACATACTAACCACACAGTACAACTGTGCGCACAACCACATTGGCATCATGCGCCACTTCTGTATTACTATGCATGAGCTCTAATTCTCTAAACACACACACAAGTTATATCCTTTTCAATCACACATGCTACAATCCTGCACACCTGACCACTCAATCCTCTTCTTTATGACTCATAACAAAAACCACAAGGTTGAACTTAATAGAAAAGGTTACCATCAACTAGCATACCCATGCTCCACTACAATTAAAGGATAAAAACACCATACTTACATGAGCGTGCAACAATTAACAAAATAACAACAAATATGTATATGCCACACATACAGGAATTTAACCCATGTCAAACATAGAAACAAAATGCACATAGTAACAAATACAAGTACATAAGGAACACTTATCTTAAATGAAAGTCACCAACTATGGTCTTGACTCAGATGTTCCTCCCATCCATAGACATTTTTCCTCATTAATATTTCAACAACAAGTCACCCTCGCGATGGGGCACAACTCCACCAAGGAAAAAGACTTCTAGTGACACACTAAGGTCTAACTCTCAACAAAATTGCTTAGTCCTAGGTTCCCCCTGCTGCAACTAGACCACAATCCCTCATTCACCATGCACCTTTTACACCCAAGGAAGTGTGCCCCTTACTTTCTCAATAATACTTCAACTTCCCCACTTCCCTTCCCAGGGTTACCAACAACAGGATGGACAGGAAGTCTATGATCCTTGTGACTAATGCTAAATGCACCAAGGAACAACTCTCAACAAAACTCTCGCCTGGAGAGTATGCACATGGGTCTGACAACCACTTCACAACACCCAGTCTCTCACCTAGAGATATTTTTCATGGTTTTTCAACCTGACTCTTCGATAGTGAAAATATGCATGTAGCCCCACCACTCCTTACAATCTTCTCATTGTAGATAAGGTAATAATCATATCTTCCATATAGTTCCAACCCCTTCTACACACAAGATTATACAATGTGAATTCCATTTTTGAATCCTGGATCATCTCCCCTACAATAATAATCATAATTCCCCCAAAATACAATAAATACAACAATATATATTGCAATCCTTCCACTTAACACTTTTCACCTTCAAAAGTATCTTTAAGCCACTTGGTGGCCCCTTCCTTACCCTCAGGAACTTTGGATAAAACAATATATATTTGACATTAAAAATTTTCAGAAATATTATTAAAATATTCCCCAAGACTTACAACTCACCCCCTTTTCCCTTTTTAGGTGGAGTAGTCCTCCAACTCCCTTCCATCCGAGTCAGTCAATGCATAGCAATGTAATATTGTATTAATAATCATGATAATAATTACATCGATAGGCACACCAACCCATCTGTGTCTAGGCTCACAAGCCTCATAATCACACAGGGTTTCCAACCTCAATACATAAATAATCATTCCCACGCATTAAACCAAGTGCTCTCAACTTAGTGCAATGAACGCTCTCACCTAGGTGCGTTCAACACATAAAACATACACACATGTCTTTGTTTACACTTCTCTGCAGACTACTCTGATGCGTGCAACACCAAAACTAGTTGTCCTTAGCTTACTAGTTGTTGGATGTATGGGCTAACCCAGGTTCTACCTTAGTTCTCCAACAAAATTGTTTTCATCATCGACCCTTCTGGTAAATGAAAAGCTACATCACACATAGAATGCACAATGCAGTCTCACCTAAGATGGCTTATGGGTGATTGGAGGATGAAAATGTATGCACTCATGGAAGGGAATGGGGATGTTCCTTTTGTTGATATTATGGTAGCTGCAAGAGGTATTCACCTCCACGTGTAAAACTGACGAGGATAGAATAATCTGGGAAACCAAAAGAAACCCTAATGAGTTGGTTAATAACCCTAGAAGACTTGTCATCTCAAGAAGATAATTTATATTAAGTTATTAGCCTCCAAGAGAAGAAGTCGGCCAGAAATAATAATATATATTGAATAGACAGATACCCAGAATGATAAGTCTGCCCAAAAAGTTAGCCAGACTTAGTATAAATACAGGAGGCCAGTTCTCATTCTGGCAGGCAGTCTCAGAATTATAGAGAAGCAACTTGTGTGCACTACAGTGCCCAGTCTTGTGTGTAGGTTTGAGGAGAGCTTCCATTGCAGCTGCTGCAACTAGCAGATCACGTTTTCCGTGGGCTATCTCCTGGTTAGGGTTTGGACTATCTAATCAGCTCTTGTTGGTGTGCTATCCTTGGGAAAAGGTGGGATTCCCTTTGTTTGGCTATCTAGCCTAGGGTTTTCTTCCGGAGTGATTATTTTTCAAGGTTAAGGTGCTCAGAGGGTGGCTTTGGCCTATGGTTGGGTGACAATAGAGATATTGGAAATGGTAAAACAAGGACATCCATTATATTCTAATAGGTTATGGGCCCACACCTCCTTCATTCAGTCTAACCGCTGGAAGTAAACATAGCCAGAAGGATATTAATCTCGTTGAAGAACTGTCGATAGGGTTTCTAGCAGGAGCAGTCACGAAAGCGCTGTTGCTAGGGTTACTAGCAAGTGTAGTTGCAGAAACCCTAATCCTCTCGTTGAGACACCTTAAGTGAAGAGATTGACCTACTCTCTAGACATATCAGTGCACTCTATCCTAGCGCATCTCCTGGTACTCTCAACAAGACAAGACATCAATTTTGAGTTTGTGGTAGAATCTAGGGTTTGACCAAGTCAAAGAAGCCATGACTTATTCTATGAATTTAGAGAACAAGTTAGATGGAGCCTCTAACTTTAGAGTGTGGAAGACAAGGATTGACCTCATCCTTGCGAAGAATAAAGTGTTGGATATCGTGCAAGGAAAGATCGTGGAACCAGAGTTTGAAGAAGGAAAAGAGAAGGAACCACATAACATTGCAGTTATGGAGAAGTTCAAAGATGGTGACATCAATTCCATGAGTATCATAGTGGAGTCTATAAAATATCACTTGATACCCTACATATCCCATCTTGACTCATCGAAGAAGATGTACGATTCCCTAAAAAATCTCTTCTCGGTCATAAACATTGGACAAGTTATGAGTCTGAAGAATGAGCTCTGTGACATGAAGATGAATGATGAGGACAACATAACATCATACTTTGTGAGGATCTCCCAGTTAAGAAATCAACTACAAGATTTTGAAGAGATCATTTCAGAAAAGGAATTGGTAAACATAGTACTAAATGGTCTTCCCAAGATGTGGGATTCATTTTCCGCAAGCATGAACACAAGAAAGGAGTATCCTACATTTGAAGAACTTTGGACTTGGTGTGCTCAATAAGAATCCAGGATTAGTGCAAAAGAGAAACCCCAAAATAAGTACGAGGATTAGGGCTTCACAACAAGATTCAAGAATTTCAGGAAAAAAAGGAAGTTTGGCTCAAGGAGGAAGCCAAATCAATAGAAAGACATTTCAGAAATAGAATGCTTCAACTGTCGAAAGTATGGTCACTACAAGAATCATTGTCCCAAGCTAAAGAAAAGGAAGGAGAAATATGAAGCATCAGTTGCCAAAGGAAAAGAACCTACAAAGAAGACTAAGCAGGATGAAAGAGACTTCTTCTTCTAAAGGTAACAATACTCTTATTATTTCTTGTACATATCTTGTTTGCATTGTCTCTGTACATATCTTGTATATCTATCTCCTAGAAGATAATGTATTCCAAGAAGAAATATACATATGGAAGAACAACAAGATAGGGATTGATGTCATTATATAATACACATGAAGGGATGAAATACGCCGAATCAATCATGAAGAGACATATAAGAAGCAAAGACAGAAAGAAGTCAGAGAAAGACTTATGACATTATATAGAAGAACAATAAGATGGAAGTGTGGACTACGTTAGATGGAGGGAGCCGATTATATATTGCAGAAGACAATAAGGATGTAGACAGAAGCGTGGATTCTATTAGATGGAAGGATCCAATTATATGCACTTATACATGAAGCAAGGATTAGGAGGGAGCTAATCCTATGATCCATTGAAGATGATGAAATATATATCCATGGTAGTAGCCATGAAAGACAGTACATGTTCATTTCAACCTCAGAAGAAGCCTTCTTTGAAGAGAAGCCTTAAAGTATCCATGGTTGTCCATCCACATCCATGATTCTATAATGAAAGGAAGAAGTGGAATCTTTAGGGCATGGAATCTATAAGAAACTCCATGGACACAAGAGCCAAAGAAAAACATTAGGAAGAACATGAAGATTCCAGGAAAGGGAGAGAATCTAGAAGAACCATTCATTAAGAATCACAAGATTAGCAGCCTGATATGAACTCACTAAAAGCAATCAAGCAAAGGAACTGAAAGTTGTGATTAAGAACAATGTATATATGCAAGCATTGCAAGATCCAGGACTAGAGGTTCTCTGAGATGGAGGGAGAAGGTTGATGATTACTTGTTCCAGTAAAGTAGACATACCTCTACATGACTCATTATATCATCCGTGATATCCATGGGTTGCATCTCTACATTAGATGAATGCAAAGACTTTTATCCAGAGAAATTGAAGAAAGAGCATATGAAGAGAAACCTCAAGGCTTTGAGGTAATACTAGAAAGAGACCCTTGTATGTAGATGGAAGCAGACAACTTGATGGAGAACCTCTAATGCACAACATAAGTGTGGTGAAGATTTTCTATAACAGAGATATTGTATCAAGATGATTACTCAGAAGATCAGATCTAATGATGAAAGAAGAAGTGCCATATGGCTATGTTTTAGTTTTCTAACAATGATATACCTTATTGATTAGAGATACATGAAGCCTTCAGAGAAGACCAGTGTTACAGACTGAAGTACATTTGAAATCAAACATTACATTATCCATGATGAAGTCCAGAAAGGAGAAAGTGGTTCTCCAATACATATCTCCATAGATGAGAAGATAAGAAGACATTTTGATAAAGCTTCTATCCAAGATAAAAGAGTTTACGTACACAAGTTGGAGCTCGTGGAGATGAATTTCTTATTGAAAAAGGAATAGATGAATCCTAGGTTGTGAGGGAGAACTGATATGTATTGATATATGGATAGTCATTTTTCAGTTCGAAAAATGGTCCAGGATGAGCAGTTTCCTTTCCAGTTCGGAAAGTGGATTGAGATTTATGATGAACAACAATTTCTCATTGTGGTTACATGGGAAATGGTCCAGATTGTTGATATATCATAGACAGTGACTTCCCATTGTGGTTAACATGGGGAGTGATCTAGGGCAGTCTCTCTTCTTGACGGTTATTCAAGAAGACTGGCCCGCCTCACCAGACAACGATTTCTCATTGTAGTTAACATGAGGAATGGTTTGTTTTGGAGGTTGGTGTAGGAAAGTATTTTTCTCTTGTGGTTAATAGAGGAAATGGTCCAGACAGTCATTCCACAGGTTTTATACATTCTCTCTAGGGTTCACTTTGATTAGTATAGGAGAAATGGCCCAGGGTGGGGAATGGTCCAGGCTCAGCAATCAGGGACATGCATTCCTTAGGGTTTATACATTATCTCCAGGGTGCACTTGGATTAGTGTAGGAGGAATAGCCCAAGGTGGGGAATGGTATAGGCTCAACAATTAGGGACAGACATTCCTTAGGGTTTATACATTCTCTCTAAGGTGCACTTTGATTAGTGTAGAAAGAATGGCTTAGGGTGGGGAATGGTCCAGGTTCAGAAGACAAGAAAGTTCTTCTTCCTTGCTTGAGAAGAATAGTCCATATATCTCATTGTTCTACTCTATGAGAAGATATTGTTTCAGATCTCGTAGATGTGAGTGAAAGATTGGCCCAGATGATTCAGTTTATATCATAACATTGTTTCTGTGCAGGTTGATATCAGATGATTGTTATGAATACTGTATGATAGTAGATGTATACTACTGTGGTGGATGTGTTCCACTGTTCACGACTATACATTTTTTATCAAGTACTTGTGTGTTACTTAGTGTGGTAGTGTACCACTGGATTGTAGTTATGTACTACTATGAATAGACATAGTTGTGTTTTATTTTGTTTCGATTGCCTTGAAGACTATCAAAAATATTGTAAATGATTATCAGTTAGATGGATAATAAAAGGACAAATATTTCCTAGATGGAAAATGGTTCATAGCATTTACTCTTCTAGATTAGAAGAATGGCTCTTGTATCACTCTGTGGAGTGAGCATCATGTTTGATTAGTCATATAGAGTATGGTTTCGAGAGATGATGCAACTGATGACACTGATGATGACGATGGTGCTCATGATCTAGTCATGATCTAGTCTATACAACTATCTTGATGCTACCGGGTGAATGAATTTTTTTTCTGCTCAAGACCATTACCTATAATACCTCCCTAGCTAGGAGGAAGTGTTGATATTATGGTAGATGAGGGAGGTATTCACTTCCACGTGTAAACCTGACGAGGATAGAATACTCCGGGAAGCAAGAAGAAACCCTAATGAGTTGGCTAATAACCCTAGAAGACTTGTCAGCTCAAGAAGATAATTTATATTAGGTTATTAGCCTCCAAGAGAAGAAGTCGGCTA
>SNQJ01S0198776.1:1474-16688 GCA_010110895.2 Picea sitchensis
AGGTCAACAGGTTCGTGTTTGGCCTTAATTTCCACATTTTGAAAAGGTTAGGATTATGTTGCCTCAAACCTTGCATGAGTTCATTCAGAAGGCCCTCATAGGAGAGTAGAATATTATTAGCGGGGTTCAGAGAAGGACTCCAGTGAGACCCGTGGGGCAGGTGTCATCTGATGTGCAGTAGCACTAGACACCATCTATGCTTTCACCGAAATATTGTGGCTTCCAAAGAGGATCCACTTTCACTACACCTTGGTGACCAGCGCCTAAGTAGCAGACTCCTTACTGTCGTTGATCAGAACCTTAGTATTATGAAAGATCCCGGTGCTACTGAGAGTTTGATTTCAGGTGCAGTGCTAAAAAGGATTAAGGTAAAGGAATTCTAACAGGATGAGTTTAGATTTGTAGAGATGGCTTTGAGAGCCAAACAAAAGGTTGGAGGGAAGGTTACAAGATCTACCCTTAACCTAGGAGAGTTTGTCACCAGGGCCAACCTGTACATCACGATATTAGGATATTATGACGTCGTGATCAGTATGGACAGGTTGGAATTGCATGAGGTGATACTCAACTGTAAGACGAAATGATTGATCTTGGTCAAATGATGAGGGACAAAGATGCATGATTATAGGTCAGAACGAGGGATTTTCCCTGAGTTTCATCTCTCCCTTGTAGCTACGGAAGATCATGTGCAAGGGGTGTAATCTTTATGTGATCCTTGCGTTAAACGAAAAGGGAGTACCGCAAGGTCTAGAACACCTTCTGGTGGTGAGAGAGTTTTTGGAAGTCTTCCCGGAGGAGTTACCTGGGATGCGGCCGGAGAGGGAAATGGAATTTACCATAGACCTAAAACCGGGGAATGAACCGATAGCTAGAATGCCTTATTGGATGTCGACCCCAGAGTTACAGGTGTTGAGAATGAAACTGAAGGAGTTGTTGAACCTAGGAATTATACATCCCAGTGTGTCACCGAGGGGTGCGCCTGTTATTTTCATATGAAAGAAGGATTGGCCATGGATACTCTACATTGACTACCGTCAATTGAACAAGGAAACGATCAAGAATCAATATCAATTACCAAGAATTTATGATCTATTTGATTAGATTAATGGTGCGGTAGTGTTTTCAAAGATCAACTTGAGATCAGGGTATCACCAGTTATGGATCAAGGAGGATGATGTCCCGAATACCACCTTTAAGATGAGGTTTGGACATTACCAGTTACTGTTTTACCATTTGGACTAATGAATGCCCCAGGGGTATTTATGAGTTTGATGAACAGGGTGTTCCGCGAGTACTCGTACAAGTTCATCCAAGGATCCATTAAAGATATTTTTATTTACTCTCAGATGATGGAGAAGAATGGAAAACACTTAATCTTGGTACTACATTGTCTATAAGAGAACAAATTGTATGGGAAATTGTCTAAATGCTTGTTTTATCAATCGAAGATTCACTACTTCGGGAATGTCATCTCTGATGAAGGTATCTTCGTGGATCCAGCAAAGGTCGAGGATATTATGGAATGTTCTGTGTCGACAAATGTCCTGGAAGTGCATAGCTTCATTGGTTTACTAGGATATTATCGACGGTTCGTCGAGGGATTTTCGAAGATAAAAAATCCGATCACGGAATCGCAGAAGAAGAACAAGAAGTTTGTTTGGACCAATAAATGCACGGAGCAATGTCATAGGCTCAAGGAGCTATTGACAAAAAAACTGATACTGAAGGTCACTGACATGGGCGTGGACTTCTTGGTATGAACTGACGCTTTCAAGGAAGGCTTAGGCAGGGTCTTGATGCAAAGATGGTCGAGTGATCGCTTACATCTCGAGAAAGTTGAAAAGACATGAGGAGAACTATGTGATGCATGATTTGGAGTTGTATCCATTGTTTATGCCTTGAGAGTTTGGATACACTGCCTTATTGGATGGGAATTCAACTAAAAATGGACCACTGTGGACTACAACACATTTTTATACAAAGCAACTTGAATGCGCAACAATGACATTGATCGGATTTTCTTGCAAGTATTATTTCGACATTTAGTACATAAAAGGGATAGTAAACAGAGTGGCGAATGCATTGAGTCAGAAACCATGCATATTTTCGGTGATTACCTCTTCAAACCCATCTACATGAAAAGATTCTAACTTTAAAGCACGACGATGACTAGTACAAGGAGGTCAAGGATTTTATTGGACAAAACACAACAATGGTACCAAGATTTGACGGATTTACGTTGGGTGACGATGGACTATTGAGATTTAAAAATAAAATTTATGTACCACCGAACGACGATTTGAGGAGTTTGATCCTAAACGATTCTCACAGAGAAGTGTACATGGCTCACCCAAGGGTCACGAAGATGAGGGCAGACCTTAAACCCTTATTCTTCTTGAAAGGAATCAAGGAAGACATAGTCATCTACGTGGCTAGATGTATAGAATGTCAGTAGGTGAAGGCTAAACATAGACATCCAACAAGACTACTACAACCACATGCTATTCCAGAATCGAAATGGGAGGTGATTTCGATGGATTTCATTATTTGATTTCCACTGACGGCAAGGAGACACAACTCAATTTTTGTGGCAGTCAACACTCTGACGAAGAGTGCTCATTTTATTCATGTTCCTATAACGTATCAGACACCTGACATAGCTAGAGTTTTCGTCAATGAGATTGTGAGGCTGCATGGCATGCCTAATAGGATTATATCTAATCAAGGATCGATGTTTACTGGATGATTTTGGACTAGTTTCCAAGAGGCCTTGGGAACGCAACTTAACTTTAGTACTGCGTATCACCCTGACACAGACGGGCAGGCCAAATGAACAAACCAAGTCTTGGAACACATGTTGTGCATGTACGTGATGGACCAACATAAGCATTGGGAAAAACTCTTGCCACTAGTAGAATTCACTTATAAGAACAGTTACCAAAGCACCATTAAGATGGCCCCTTTCAAGTTTCTTTATGGGATATCATGTCGGATGCCTTTGAGTTTGGATTGGCTTGAGGATAGGGTCCTGGTGGGAAAATAGGCAATCCAAGATATGGAAGAAAAAATTCAAAAAAATAAGACAAACGATCAAAGAAGCACAGGACCGACAAAAGAGTTATGTCGATGCGCATCGTGTTGACCGTAGTTACGAAGTTGGCGATCGAATATTCTTGCAGGTAAAAATGTATAAGAGTTCAATCAAGTTTGGAAGGGGAGATGAACTACCTCCTTGGTTCATGGCACCTTTCAATATTGTGGAGAGGAAGGGGCCCATGGCCTATTGACTAGCCTTGCCTAATTCTTTGATGTGTATGCACGATGTTTTTCACGTATCTATTTTGAGACATTATATTAGTGATCGTACACATGTTATCGACATGAGTTCCTTGCAGGTATCAGACGAGGGTGCGTTCACGACTGATCCGATCCGCATCTTCGATCATCGCATTCGACAACTACGACATTGAACAGTAGATCAAGTCAAGATCGAGTGGGACAACTATATTCCACACTCGACGACCTGGGAGGATGCATATGATATGCGTCAACAATTTCCATTTTTGTTTGATAGATAGACTTATGATACCGTGATACACATTATTTCGACACTTATATACTGTGAAACTTCGGGACGAAGTTTAGACCAAGAGGGTGTGTATGTAGCATCATGTACTTGTGTGAACTAAGCGAACTTATTACTTGAGGACACTTGCTTGCAATTGATCCTGATTATTATACTATTGGGCATTTGATTATGATTATGAGACATTGTGGATATGATGACATGTTATTTTGATGTATTTACATAGGCAGGTGCTATTGACTTGGTTCTCCTGAGTGTGCAGGACTTTGGACCTCAAGGATGCAGAGGCATCGATGAAACACCTTGGAATTTGGATTGAGTCAAGGGGTGGACTATTGGGGTTTGATTGTTGTAGATATGACATTTTTACATCTGATTAGATGTTATGATGATCGATTATTTTGCTGACATGATTTGTTGATGATGCAAGATGACGATATCTTGCATACCAGACTCACATGTGGAGTAGAGGGGTCATGCACGACAACCATAGAATTTGAGGGAGAGGTGTGGACAACAACCCTGCCACAACCTACTAGCACTCCCATCATGGCTCGAACTGTAGGTTAACGACTTCCTAGTTAGAGAAGACCCACGATGTCATGAGGGAAGACTGCAACAATCACTCACAATGATTCTAAGGGCTTCACAATAAGGTAGGGGCCTTATTCCTTAGAGGCCATTATTCTTCCACAAGATCACCTGGCGGACTATTGACTAGATGGGTTTTTTATGTCTACCAAGTCAGTCAAGAGGTGAGTGGCACCCTTGGAGCACGTAGTGCGTCGTGAAGGGCACGTTGCACAAGGAAAATGGAAAGAGGTGAGTGACACCCTTGGAGCATGTAGTGCGTCTTGAAGGGCACGTTGCACAAGGAAAATGGAAAGAGGCGAGTGCCACCCTCGGAGCACGTAGTGCGTCCTGACGGACATGTCGCGCAAGGAAAATAGAAAAAGGTGAGTGGCACCCTTGGAGCACCTATTGCATCCTAAAAGGAACATCGTGATTTCAATGAGTGAGTGAATAAACCTAGTCTGCCTTAAAATGAATGATGTGATAAGTAAGATTTAAAAACAATTTCCCTAATAAAAATGTCGCCCAACCTAGGAAGTTAAAATCTAGGTCTAAGTGATACTTGCGGTAAAAAAATAATATTCATAATCATAATTAAACATGTGACGAGAAGGGGGTAAGAAATTCAATTAATTTATTAAAATCAAATTACTTTGGGGGATTAATTTTTTACAAAAGGAAATGACTGTTTTTTTACATATGTTAATTAAATTTTATTAATTAAAAAGAGAAAGAGGTGGTTTTTCTAAACTTTCTAATTTGAGTTTAAAATAAAAAGGGAAAAGAGGGAAACTTAAAAGAAATAGGAAAATAAGGGAAAAAGGGGAAACATAAATAAAAATGGAAACGTAAGGAAAAATATGAATGACTAACTGAGTAAGGAATCTTGTCTTTAAGAACTTTCTAATTATGAACTCAACTAGGAATTTAGTAAAGACGTAAGTCATTTAAAATGTGTAAGGGAATATGGGGACACCAAGGAGCGATTTTAGGAATGCTTTTAGGTGGTTGAGGGAAATAGGAGTAATTAAATAATTAATGAAATTAATTTCTCATGCAACTAGGGGGATGGGTGACATGTGTATGGGAGAGGTTTTTCTGAATTAAATTAATGAAAAATAAATTAAATGAGAATTTGGGAAATAAATCACTTAGAAACTCTATAAAAAGGATGGAGGAGGAGGACCATGGATCTGATCTTCATGCGTAACGTTACGCTGCAGATTTTGCTCTTGAATCAGTTATATTTTGGGAGTTGGGATATTCAGCTCAGGTAACGAGTGGTAGCTCGACCTTACGAGGCAAGCTGGGTGCTAGTTGTTCTCTGGTATAGTGTGTGTGGCCCCTTTGCTGCTGAAGGGGATCAGGGGGAAGAAGAACACCCCTAGTGTTGGCTAAGAGGTATCGATGAAGTCACATCAGTCAACAAGCAAGAGCAGGACGAAGCACACGCAGGACAACGACTCAGAGCTATCGTCCTGGGCTATGACACACATGCATTTATTTTGAATGGTAGATTAATATTGTTCTTGCGCTTTCATCACTGTATTTTTTTTGTGTAAATATATGTGTTTTACTCAACATTTTTAATCGAGAACTTAAATTCATCATATCTTTACGCTTGCTTCTTTTGAATTGATTTCATTGGAAACATGATCCCTGATTTCCATGACTGTTTTGTTCTGTTTTATTGATCATTATGAATAGGTTGTGCATTACCTTCCATCCTTATCCCTAAATAATCAGTCCATTCCTGAGCAGTTTGCAAGGAGCCGAATCGACGATCATCACTTCGATGTTAATAGACTTATAGATTCTAATGCCCTTCTTTTCAGTTCATGGATGATGAGCGAAGGATAATTTTCTTTTCCCAGCTACCTACCCTTACTTATCTCTATGTTGGTTGATTCATGGGTTAATGATTATTCCTTGCGCCTTCTTGTATTGAGTGTCTCTGTGTTTTGATGATTATCTCTACACTTTATACATACGTCCTTCCCATAATTTTCTCTTTGCTTTGACTGATTAAATGTTGAATGTTTCATCTTGCGCTTTCCTTGTGAATGATTACCATTGTGTTTTGAGACAGTGATTTCCTTTTTAAATGTTAAACGGTGGATTTTATTTGTTGATCTGTATTTCACATCAGTTAAAAGTTTGGTTAAGAATCTACTGGTTGATATCCTTAGTAATTTTGCGTTGGTAACAATATGTCTGCATTTTTAGTTTTTGGATATTTCCCAATGTTTTTGGTTGGATGATAATTTCAGCAGAGATGGATAGTCTCGTCCCTCTTACAAGTGAATCTACATACCTCTGGCTTGAAATTTGTATGCTCTGCCTTATGCTCTAAACACAACAAAATTGTTGGGCCTTGATCCACTTTCTTAGCATTTTAAATTCACTTCTAAAGTTTATATTACACAGCCTTGGCTTGGCTCTATTACGTGGCTCTATCACATGATTTCTTACTTCGATTCTGTGGCATAGCGAATTCCAACTCCGATTGATTGTTTTTTTATAAAAGAAAAGACAACGAATTTATGCTTCAAATGGCAGTGAATTCCAACTATGATTGATTGGGTTTTTATACATGAAAAGACAACGAATTTATGCTTCGAATGGCAGTGAATTACAACTTTGGTTGACTACGTTTTTATGCGTGAGAAAAACAACAAATTTATTCTTCAATTGGAAGCGAATTCCAACCTTGATTGATTGCATTTTATTGGCAGTGAATCCCATTTTTGTTTTACTATTGTGAGGTATGTGTTTTAATGAAAACAATTGAAACTTTATGAAAATGATTGAATACATATCTTGTGACTGGGCTTTGGCTACGTTTGAGACTGTGTAATAATTACATTTTATGGATGTGCATTAGTTGTGTTGACTACGTAATTGTTGTGTTGCATTTGTGGAGTTGAATTCTACATATTACAACGATTTTGCATTTTTAGAAATAAAGATGGACTGACGTGTATATTGACAGTGATTATAAATATGTTGTATGCCATCGCTATCAGGTATTAAAAGATAGTGACATCATACCTTTAGTAGACAACATTAACCTATTTTGATAAGCGTCATGTCAAATATTTAATAGAAGAACCACATAATGCATTTAATAGACAACGATTGATGGTGGAGAGTAATTATTAATGGACAACGAACTATTCAATATTGATTTATTAATAATAGATATCCCTTGGTTTCATAGTTGATGTCTTATCCTTCGACAACACATGGTTTGACAACTTTATTGGACAATATTTTTATCTAATGTTTGTTAGGCAACTATTACTACATCACATAGACTCGGGTCTTTTCATCAAACTTTTCGTCATCGAGCTCATAGGTAGTAAATTAATTGAATATAGGACATCTCAGTTTTAAAATGATATGGTTCCAATGATGGTCGTGATCCTTACTACAAATTATACCTCATTAATTGCAATGATAATAGTTCACTCCTTCGCACTTAGACATCTTGCTTAGCAGATAATGGTTTATAGTTTGTTGGCGAATTCCTTTAATAGCTTGCGCAGTTTAAATGTGTGATGTCATCCTTCATCTTGTCAACTTGTTGCTTCAGTGCGTGAGTATAGTCTTCTTGTCAGTTAAATTAAGTCTCCTAGCGCGCTGGATTTAGCTTGGGTAAGGGTCTAGAAATGTTAGGTTGCGCCATGGTTACTTTCATGCCTATCGCCTTGTGACGACATGATTCCTATGAGGGGATCATCACGCACCTTAATGGATAGAGACGAATGATAACTTGGTCGGAATCTGTGCTTCCAGTTGTGGGTGTCGTTCCTTGTAGTTGTTGTTGGTGCTTGGGTTGTAACCCCTTCATGCGGTGGGTTTGCGCACTATAGAGGTATCTAGTTACTAGTCGTCGAGGCTATTGTGTCGGGATTGTGGATGTTGTCCCTTAGCTTGTAGGCGTTGTTGTGGTTGTGTTGGGTGGGTAGTTGTTTCTATCTGTCTTTGATTTTCGCATGTTTCGCCCAGCTGCTCAATGTGCTAGTCTGTTGAATCGTTGTGTTGCCTGATCTGCGTGCGTGGTGTTCATCATCAGGTTGTGTGGTTTAACCGTTGTCTTTGTTACCTTCCTACCTAAAAACAAAAAAAAATATTGCACTTTTTTCTTCTCTTGTGGTCTTTAAAGGCTTGGGGTCTTTATAGGCTTGCACTCCATCTTTGATTTCAAGTTTACCCTTATAATGTAGTCTCATGAGATAGAAGGAGTGCCTTAACAAAACACTCTATCAACAACTAATCTACACCTCCCAAACATTTATAGCTACATCTATTAATACATTAAAGTTAAAAGCATTTAAACATAAATATCTCTTTTATATATTTTTGTCCTCTACTCTTTGTGTGAATGGCTTTCTTGTAAAATGTTTCCTTTCTTCAAATAAATTGTATTTACAAGTGTCTATCTGGTTTGAAGTATAGAAAATTCTTCACAAACCCTTAGTTGCATGTCGTTTATATATTGTGCCATACAATTTATATGGGATAGTATAATATCAAGACTAGTTATTCGACCTATATTAGAACCGAAAGGGGCTACCTCTACAGGCTTTTTTTAATTCCCACTTACGACATTAAGAATCAAACGCTTTACAACAATCGGCACCATTACTCATCCCGCGAATGAAATTTGAATGTTAAGTTGACGTGCTTAGTGCTATTATTTCAAGATGCTCCGCGATCTCCACTGAAAATATAAAACATGTAACTGCCATGATGCACCATGATCTCCACCACAAGCAGAAAAGATGTAACTGCCATAGATTATCCACAAGATCTCCAAGTTTGTGCGAAATGCACATGACTCCGACTGCAATGTATAAAGAGAAAGGAGACACGGGAGAACTTATGCTCTGAATGTTGTTCCACTTTGCCTCCCACTTTGGCATTGTTTAATTGGTGAAAAGACTTCAATTTTATCCGTTCACGGGCGCGTCTTGCATTTGTAATGCTTTTTAAGATATGGATGTCTCGAAATCTCTGCGAGTTGCACGTGAAGGTTTCTGCACGATGCGTCGCTTGGGTACATGAGAATCGATATTACTATGACAAAAAAATACATGTTGTAATAATAAAGTCGATAATGTGTGATATTCTCATCATAGAGCTCATTCTTATTCTACTTGCGGTCGCTCTCTGGTATTATTTTGTCGACGACTGAAGTAAAACACCTATCTAATGTATCGTAAACAAAGAGATAGCGGAGTAGCTATGTGAATATGAAATTAAAACAAAGAGATAGCGGAGTAGCTATGTGAATATGAAGTTTTGATGTTATATATATATAGTATGAGTAGACCTAATAGTTAATAACATGTATTTCCTCCGATTCAAATCCAAAAAACATAGTCTATATATATCTGCTTGGCCCCCAAAAAAATAGCCAAACTTATTATATAAACTACACTCGGTCAAATATCCTTTAAAATGTGAATGCTATCAATTGCTTTCGACATAGTCGGAACTCAATGAATGTAAATGGAATATCATGTATATTTTCCATATCATTTCTTCCAAATGTAATCTTTGAATCTAGGTCGTCAGATTTGAAATTAGGTCATCATAAGTCTTCAGATTTTAAAATAAGATTTGAAAATAAGTCGTCGTATTTGAAAGTACGTCGTCAGTTCTACGTTCACAGAATACACTCTGAGAGAGGTATAGGTATGCACTATTTGATACAGTCAATGGAATCTGAATGCTGCTTTGCGTTCGTGGATCACTGCTATAATCGATGTTANAAGTCGTCGTATTTGAAAGTACGTCGTCAGTTCTACGTTCACAGAATACACTCTGAGAGAGGTATAGGTATGCACTATTTGATACAGTCAATGGAATCTGAATGCTGCTTTGCGTTCGTGGATCACTGCTATAATCGATGTTAAACATCGTAAACGTTTTGAAATACTTTTATACTGTTATGTCATTTTCGGATTATTTTTTTTTGGAAAGGCCGTTCTACAATTTAATATAGAGGAAATGTTTTCGAGAGGATAAGGCTGAAGTCGGGATGTAACGCTTGAAAAAGTTATAATACTTATAGTCGATCTTATTAATAATATCCGATATTGTTTGAACATAAATATAAAAGTATAAACGTTGTAATGTGACTAACCTTTAAAATATTATTTCGTCTCACTATGTTTAAAAACAAAATGGCTATTGGTTATATTTTATATTTTATATTTTATATGAGCAGCTTTTGCCCGTGATCTACAGTTTTGTGCCAGCATTTATAACTCGACAGCAGCAAAACGTCTACATCTTTGGCAATGCGACGTTGCTTTTACGGATAAGTATAAGTCGCCAGCCTTTCAGAAATTGGCAGCAGAAAATGTCTACATCTTTACCCGTACAATGTTGTTTTCAACGATGATTATAGATCACACTTAGTGCAATTCTGTAGCCTTTATGAATTATTCCTCTTCACCTACAATATTTTTTGGGATGTCTGGTTAAAATTTATTAATCCATTGACAAATGGACATTGGGACAGAACGATTTTGAAGGCCCCAGTAACTGCCATGACTTATAAACTATCATATAAAATAGCATGCTTACGCGTAATCACCACCCTGCTATAGACCGCACACGTACATTTCTCTTTAAAAAATACAAATCCTGCGGCTGTCTCGTCTGATCATCTCCAGTTTTAATTCACTACACTCCGCGAAAAACTATGTTGCAGGGCCCAGGAAGCCCCATGACTGATAAAACTATCAAATAAAAGAGACAAAAGAGGATGATTACGTGTGATCATCACCCATTTTTAGATCCTTGTTTAGATCCGGAAAATACATTTCTTATTAAAAATTACAAATCCTGTCATAGTCTCGTCTTATCATGTCTATTTTAAAAATCCTTATAGAAGTCGCAGTCATGAATCTACTATATCTGCGAGATTTATGTGCTTTTAGTAAAATATAGTACTACCTTATGTGCGGCGGATTTCTCAATTTATACGATATATTGAATAACAAATTTTCTGCGTATGATTTGACCGTTTTGTTGTAGCTTCAATATTGGAGAGGGGATAAACAGCACTCATTATCTCGTATTGGTTCCCATTATAAAAGTAGTCGTTGTCTAATTACGCTGAAAGGCCTACACCTATTGATAATGGGCAGATTTAATAGGTGTTTAGTGCTTAATAAGTTTTCTATGGACATGATTAAATATGGCTGGAATATTCTTAGTATTCACACAAAATAAATGGCTGTGATTTCAATCATTAACTTCCTAGCTATTATGAAGACATCCGTTTATGTGTTTACTTTTTTACATTTACCTAATTATATTTAAAAGTTACTTTGATAGCTAACTAATTGCCACGTAAATGATTAACATAAATTAAAATATTAATATATGTATAATATTATTCCTAGTCTAATATATGTATAATTACATAATTTGAGTGGTAGGATGTGGAATTCATTTCTGTTTTTAAAATTTGATTTTAAACAATAAAAAATAGTAATTTTATATAGACTTATAAAATAGTAATTTTATATAGACTTATATAGTAGAATAATAATAATAATAATAATAATTAAATAACACCATTATATTTAACACCTTTCCAAATTCTCACATTTTTCTATTCAATATCTCAACTTAACAAGATTAAATTTTAATATGGTAAATGTTATACCTAAAACAAAAACCTTAGTTCCTTGCCATGATTAGCTAAAATCCTGTGTGACCTTCATAATGATGTTAATGTATTAAAAACTGGAAGTCCCTAGATGAAGAAAGGGTGAAGAATTGTTAAATGGCATTTTAGTTGTTCAAATTGTAATTTTTAGTATTGAGATAGTTTCGGAATCCTCCAATTAATTTTGGATTACTATTTACAATTGTTGAAATTTCAGTTTTATATTTTTATTATGGGAAGAAAAATGAGATACCATATTTTTAGAGACAAAACAAAGAATGTTTAAACTATTACAAATATAATATAACTCAACATTTTCTCAATCATTTTGATTTGAATTTCAAAAAACCAAAGTTGAATGATTGTTTTTTTTGTTTTCAAGATGAGAAAAGTAATTTTGATTTTAAGTTGCAATTTTAATTTAGATATTAACTTATTAACAACTCTTTAAAATAAGTTCAAGAGAAAACTGTAAAGAGGGCTATACAATGAAGCTTCCACAATTAAAAAATATAATTCGTATTGAGTATATTTTGAATCCCCTTTATAATTACATAAGCCAAAGAAACAATCATCCCAATTTGCTTCAGTAGACCTAACACTCCAAAATAAAATAAATGTCACAAGGCCTCATACTAACCACAATGTGGAAAAACATCATCTATAAACCTTGTGCACATTAAAGCTCCCTAAAGAGCTTCTCCTATAGATTAGAAGACAAAACACCCTAGTCTTTAAAGAGAATTTAAATGTGTAAAGGTGCAAGGCCGATTTGCAACTTTGTTTCTCTATTTAAGAGACTCCATCGGGCTATTTAATCTACCTTATAAAATATAAATAGAGTTAAGATGTTGGGATATATGTGAAGGAATATTGATGATGCTTCCATTTCTAAATCAAATGCCATGCAAGATCAAATCCTCTTATATAATGATTCCCATGCCATATAAGCATGCCATATAAGAGTGAAGACAACTTATTTTCCATGATTCTCATTCCTCGTAGAACAAGGGATCTATCAATACATCTTTGTTTTACAAGGATCTATCAATACTAACTAAATTTTTACATACCATCAATATCAATGAAAGTAAAAAAGTCCTCTAATAACTTTAATAATGTTTATATGATTGGAGAGAATTTTTATATTTTAAAAGTTAGTGCCATATAACTATGTTGAAAAATCACATTTGAAAGCTCACCACTTTGTAATTCAATTTCAATGAGTTTGAGTCCACCATCTCATTTAGATATGTTATATAGAAAGAAAAAACTTTTTCAATATAATTTGCAATGACTTCAAGTACACTTCTTTGCTTATAAAGGATCAATATAGTCAACTGGAACTAACTTGAGTAAACTAGTGACTACTAACTTGTGAAATATTTTAGAATTATCATTAAATCTATGTGAATAATAAGAGAGAACTAAAAAAATACATAATAAATATGAATAATTTAAATATTTTTATTAACAATAATAACCTAGTTAAAAGAAGGAATGTTGCCAAACAATCAAGTTTGAACTTTTTGTAATCAGCACTATGCCTTAATAGAAAAAGATAAATTAAATGTAAAATAAATTCCAAAATAAATAACAAAATATCCATATTTCATATACTCTATATTTCATATACTCTTATGGTCTATTTAACCATGTTAATCTATCCTCAACACCAACCATTTGTTGTAACTTACCACTACCACGAAACTGTCCCAAAATAACATCCAAACATTCGAGGGTCTCCCCAATTGATCTCAGAAATTTCAATGAAATAAAGACATTCCCAACGAAATGATTATTTATCACATATGCATCCCTTGGTATAAAATTACCTTCTTCTTTTTTTTTTCTTTGTGTCTTAGCATTAAAAAGAGGAAGCAATAATGAAATAAAAATAAGACAAATATATCCGCAAGAGGGCATCCTTGCCTCGAAAGAGCCCTATTAAATAACACGAAAGAAGAAGTATTAGAGACGAGAGTTAACTATGGAAATAAAGCGATTATTGAAACCTAGCCATCAACACATGGTTTTTCTATAACACATGGTTTTTCTATAAAGGACAAATCCACTCTATGATAAGCCTCACAAAAATCTATTTTCAACGAAAGAATTTGTAGACTAGATTCGTTGGCTTTCTCAAAGCTCTCCCATGATGTCAACGAAGTATGAAGAATATGTATTCTGTGAATAATTAGCGTGGTTTTCTGGTTGAACAATACGTGTCATAATCTTTTGAATCATCAAGGAATGAACTTTGTCCAATATATTATAAAATACATTTAAGTAATGTGATCATACCTTAATTTTGTAGGTCACCCAATCTTAGTGTGAAAAACATCCTTTTCCACGAACACTATATCATGATCTACATTTTTCCAATCATTAATTTTGTAGCTCATCCATTCTAACTGTGAAAAACTTCCTTTTCCATGCACAATATATCATGTCCAACAACGATCCACATTGTTTTAAGACTTCACTCATGATCCTATCATGTCCACTCATGATCCACATTTTTCCAATCATTAATTTTGTAGCTCACCCATTCTAACTGTGAAAAACTTCCTTTTCAATGCACAATATATCATATACAACTACGATCCACATTGTTTTAAGACTTCATTCATAATCCACATTTTTTCAATCATTAATTTTGTATCTCACCCATTCTCACTGTGAAAAGCTTCCTTTTCCATGCACAATATATCATGTCCAACCATGATCCACATTGTTTTTCGACTTAAGTGTATACCATCTATAACAATAGATTTCCCATTCATTTTTTTAAGCATTTATGAGGTTTTTTAGAGTATATTCAACCTATAGAACGCCCCTCTCGGTCCTCCATACTTCATAATTTATACGGAGACAACCCTTTTCATTCTTCCATGGCAACCACAATGCTATCTAATATATGGTCGTTAGTAAAACGTTTTGGGAAGTGAAGGCCATACATTTTTCTAATCTAATATAGTTTTCAGTCACGATATCCTTGGGATTTCTCAAACCTATTATTTTTTCATATCTAACGTGGAGTCGCTAGCAAAAATGTTTGAGAAGTGAAGGCCACACATTTCATGAAGTCTCATTCATGATATCCTTAGGATTTATAAACCTCTTATTCTTTCAAAACCAATTTTATATTTAAGAAAGTAAAATTAAATTTTACATGACTCATAACTTTATTACCTTCTTTAATCCAATTTTAATACAATATAATATTCAACAACAAAACATAAAATTTATTATTAACCATTGTAAACTTACATAAATATTATCAATCTATATATATTTATATAAAAAAATAGATATTTTTCAAAACAAAAAATTAACTATCATAAAATTTAATTTTTGAA
>SNQJ01S0198777.1:0-17143 GCA_010110895.2 Picea sitchensis
ACAGTCAAAAAAATTGATAATTGAGAAAAAAGATGTTAAAAATAAGAAAGGAAAATCTCGTTCAAAGGTTCACGTTTCCAACATGCGGTCGTCCCAAATATGTTAACTTCACACCGCCAGTGGAGAATCACTTCATGATTCCATTGGAAGCATGGAGACCGAGAATTCCAAACTGACGAACAGGGTCAAGGAATTGTAAGACACTTTCATTCCTATGTCATTCCTTTTCAATCCTTTGGCAATAGCCATGCCTGGCACCCCTGCACCCAATGTAAAAGAATCCTCCACCCTCCTCATATCTTGTAAAGGATATGTTGAGGATAATATCAAAAAAAGAATGGAACTGGTTACCGAAGCATGGAAAATATCACAAACCATCAGTTCCCTTGGAACCAAGGCACATATTTTGCTCGAGCTTTTGAAAGCCGAGTTAAAAGATGAAGAAAATTTCTTTTTAAAAACGATCATTCCTTTTGGCAAGATTGTCAACAATATGACAAAAACAAAAAGAAGAGAAGAAGATCTTCCATCCAAAAACTAGATCGATCAATTAAATTCATGTTGGAAAGAAAAAGTGAAGAACCTGCATCTCATTGTTGAGTCATGTGAACAATCCATATCGAAGAAAGATAAATTATTCATTACACTATCAAATATAGACTTAGCTGGGAAAACCAATGACTTCCAAGACCGTGACTTAATCACAAACTCGTTTCCCTTAACCAGGAAAGAATTTGATAAACAAGTTGCTATATTTAAGGCCTTGTCTCTGGAAAAGTTTTACAGCATCCCTTAATTTGATCAAACTCACGTCCATGACTGGCTAGTCAAACATGTAGTATAGAATGAGGAAATTCATCAGACTCTCTATAATCTTTCTATCGACTTCCGAGAATTATAAAACGATATTTCAACATAAAATTCTAGAATGAGATCAACGCCGTCCTAATGAGAAGATACATTGAAGAATGGCTCAAAAGGAAATTGAAATAGGCCACCGACGAAAGGCAACAGGCAGCTACCAACATTCCAGCAGTCGTCGAGGACATCCTTGAAACTGCAATTGTCGGCGACATCAATGAAACGACAACCTCAAACAAATATCCAAAGGGATCATATGTACCCTCACTATAAGTTTACTGATCACATTCTTCCTTGTTTATCAACCCATTTACTCCAATTTCTTAAATAGAGATGTATAGGCAAACACTTATACCTTTCCATTTTTATTTTTTTTTGCAGGTATTGCAATCTATCTTCTTTCCACAATACTGTTTCTTGTACATATTTTTGTAATGGTCAGTGGGAGCCCCAACCCCAGTCCACATGACAAACACATTGAAATTCCGATTTATATGTAAGAGACTTCCATTTCTTTGTATATTTCAAAATTTCCAATAGTATGTAACAAACTTTTATTTTTGGACATATTTCAAATAAAAATGCATTTAAATTATTATATGTTACAGACTTTATTCTTATCTTACGCCAGTCTGTATCACAAATGCATTTAATTTTTAATATGTTACAGATTTTTATTTTTATCTTTCACCACTCTGTCTAACAATTACATTTAATTTTTTATATGTTACAAACTCTTGTTTTTTTATATATTTCAAAATAAATGGTGCTCTACAATGCAAGCGTCATTTACTTATACCCCATGTTCAGAAATGCATTTAAATTTTTATATTTATTCTCCTTTTAATTTTATGTCTTCATATATTTTTATCTTTTAGCTGTCCATAGGGAAAATGCATTTAAATTTCCAAAATTATTCTTCCACTGTCAACAAATTTGTTGTTTGTTATATACTTTCAAAAAATATATGTTTTCTATATACTTTCAAAATATATATGGTTCTTTCCCTGCTAAGTGTCATTTACTTTTTCCCCATGTTCCGTCATATACATGTTGCACACAACATTTCCGTGATATATATTTTGCATCGAACACTTCGTTTCATTTACATTTCGACCCCATTTTCCACATTTTTCTTTCTAACCTCATTGTAAAGGACTACGCTGCCACGCAACCTTGTTTCTATCATTTTTAGTTGAATTTCATAATTTCATAATTATTTTTTATAAGTGATTTATTATTCTATTCTATTTATATTATTGTTTTTAATTGAATTGTGAATTGCAGATTTCTGAAAAAAAAGAGTTATTATTATTATATTATGTTTATACTTGCTTCCAATTGAATAGTAAGATATGTTGTAATGGAGAAATTTGGCTAATTTATTTGCTAAATTCCTTATATTTATTGTTGGGTTATTTCTATTGTTTTTAGTTGAATTGCATAATTGAGTGGTCTATACTATTGTTTTTAATTGAATTCCAGATTTCTATCATTTTTAGTTGAATTGCATAACTGAGTGGTCTATACTATTGTTTTTAATTGAACAGCAGATTTTTTATGATAAATGAGTTATTATTATACTATATTTATACTTGTTTCCCATTGAATGGTATGATATGTTGTAATAAAAACCTTAGAGTTTGTCTAATTTATTTGCTAAATTCCTTCTATTTATTGTTGTGTTATTAGTCCCTACCCTTCGGTTTGCAGGGACTTATAGTAATTGGTTTTTCATGGGTCCATTAATATTTGCACGCATATCAACAACTTTAACCAAAGTTTTAAAACTTTTATACAATTTTTTATCTTGCATTTATATTTGTGTCCAAACTTATATTTGTGTCCAAACTTTTAAGTTTGAGGCCTTATTTGGCCTCATATCATCCAATTTTTTATCTTGCATTTATATTTGTGTCCAAACTTATATTTGTGTCCAAACTTTTAAGTTTGAAGCCTTATTTGGCCTCATATCATCGAGGTGAGTGGATTCAAACTTTAGGAAATGATAATTTTTAAACTAAATAAATATTATATGTTGACCCAAGGTGATTTAATGCTAAATTTCAAGTTAGCATTAATTCCAAACATAAAATGCTTAATGTTTTCCGGAGGTATAAATTATACCATAAACCTATGTATTTGGGAGCTCTTGGAGCTGCCAACTTCCCTCTCACTGCCAACTTCCCTCCCACGTCTCTGGGAGCTCTTGGAGTTGCCAAATGCCCTCCCACTTGGTCACTTGCATGTCAT
The DNA here is from genome assembly GCA_010110895.2 of Picea sitchensis. Taxonomy (NCBI): domain Eukaryota; kingdom Viridiplantae; phylum Streptophyta; class Pinopsida; order Pinales; family Pinaceae; genus Picea; species Picea sitchensis. Next base: position 3,115 of record SNQJ01S0198777.1, read on the forward strand.
TGTCATCACTATAACCTCCCCCTCCCCGTTTCTCTTCTTAGTTTTCTTCCCCCTCCCCATTTTTCTTCTCACCTGAAAACTCGTATGATTCCCATAGGAAGCCTTCATACACCTGCAATATGTCTTGTACCTACAATATGTCTACAAGAGAGATTCACATTCGATAGGTTCACGATAGAGGTTCACATTCGAGTTGAAGGAATCAATGTCACCAAAAGAATCACATTCTAGTTGAAGGAATCAATGTTACCAAGAAGGGGCGAAGACCCTATTTCATTGTGTGCTGTGACTTCTGCAAAATAAAAGGTGAAAGTGAGTAAAATCAAATTTAAACTAGCACTCAATTTTACAATAATTTTAACAGGTATGGATACAATATATTTATTACCACGTTAATTCCTAGGTAAGAAAGCCTTATGCACTAATCCAAACGCTACTGGGCAAGACATAAATCCTGACTATAGAGACTTTTGTCTTCTTTTTACTCTAGTTACGGGGATTTAGAGGGATTTATGATGATCATAAACCTAATTAATTGCACCGGCAAAAAAACTCAGAATTACAATAAAGTGAATGAGAAAACAAAAAAAGGCTTGAATTAAATCCATACCTCAACCAAACGCTCTCAAATTCCTTTGAACGATGAAACCAATAACATATGCAGGAGGAGAGTTTTGAGAGTCCCAGAAGAATTTCATTTCCCCCAAGCACTAATCCAAACACTATTGGGCAAGACATAACGCATCGTCCTGACTATAGAGACTTGTGCCTTCTTTTCACTCTAGTTACGAAGATTTAGAGGGATTTATGATGCTCAGAAACCTAATGAATTGCACTGGCAAAAAAAACTCAGAATCACAGCAAAATGAACGAGAAAACAAAAAAAGGCTTGAATTAAATAAGAACCAATAGATAGACAGGGTGGGTATCTGATCCTGTTTTCTTCGCATGTCCTTTCCTTCACCCCAGAAATATGGATTCGGGAAGTCGATTAATAGTAGAAAAGTAATAATAGGAACAAAGAGACCTTGGACCAGAACACTGCGTACACTATCAAACCTATGAGACCAAGGACGAACACTCATCCGTTCCACATAGAACCGGTGTAGCATCCGTGTAGATCGAAGAAAGTCACTTACCAACAGAAGAAAACCATCTCGATCTAGTGTTGGTAGATAAAGGACGAACACTCATCCAGGGTAAGAGGTGAGAATGATTGGGAGGGGAAGAACGCCTAACAATGGAATTGACTTGCTTGCTCGACCTTAATCAGGTGGATGCCTAGCACATGCCTCTTATTTATTAAGAAAGAAACAATGACTTCGATCCGCCTCCCTTCGACCCGAAATAAGAGAAAGGGCCACACCCTGGGCTTCAAACTTGCAACAGGGTTGTTACAACCCGTCCTTGGCTGCATGAGCCCTTGAGAATACTTTCCTTGGATTAACTTCATGCCCTCCATGTGTCCATTTTCGAAGAACACATGTTGATGTTTTATCTTGTGTCCACTTGCAAAGAAATATTAACATCCATCTCTTCCAGTAGGTTATCATATTTTATAATTTAAAATGTTCTCGAGACCAGATGGCATTGAATTTCTGGGTTTAAAAAACTTATTTAAAGAAAATACCTACTATAGAGGAGCTTCTTATATGTTGCAACTTGATGACTGGATTGAGGACGGAACTTACATAATGATGTTGCTGGTGTTGAACTACTCTTCCTGTTGTATGATTATGAATGAACTGGACTATATGATCTATGATGGACTTGACTTCCTGATGCAATGATTGACCTTTGATGACATGTTGCAATGATGATCTCTTCGATTGTAATCTCCATGCATGTGATCCTGAGAATTCATTGGTATGTTGCACGTGTAATTAAATCTATAGTTAATGATGAAAGGGCTCATTATACCTCAGCAGTTACAACACTAGTAATGATGAATTATTGCCATGCAAATAATGGATAACCACCATTGTAGCCGTCTCCACACTGGAATCCAGTAACATTATGAAATGGCATAACAAGAAAAAATAAATCAGAATAACTATTAAGTTGGATAATCGGCCATAAATCAATAAAAGATAACATAGCCAAAAACATGTTTGAAATTTATGGAGGCCTACCACTTTATAGTGAATGAAAAAACTATCAGAAAGTGATTCCACTACACCAAATGCCTAGCAAGAACCAGAGTGCCCCTATCCCAGATAACACCACTTAATTATACATGATCTACCAGTAGGTGGATTTCAAAATGATGATTATAACAAAGAATTACTATGCACAAAACTAGAAGCAAATAGGCTACATTTACCCGATCTTCTCTCATCAGGAACAACATCACACCAATCACCGACTTTAGCACATTCCACAAATATATGGAAATCTGATGAAGAGATTACAAGAGAGGGTACTGACCTAGGATGGTTCGAACAAAAGTACACTGCGGACAAGCTTTCCATGCATCGAATTTATTTGGCAAGTTCAAACCCTTCAGATAAGTTCTGACTGGAATATTTTCTTTTTAACGTGCTTACGATATTTAAAGCATGCACAGAACGAGTGTGACAGTGAATTAAACATCCCTTTTAATGTTTGATTCATAATGAAAACAATGCTAATCACAAATAAATATATGATTAACATTTATTAAACATCCATATTTATTAAACATCTCTTTTAACGTTTGATTCATAATGAAAACCATGCTAATCACAAATAAATATATGATTAACATTTATTAAACATCCCTTTTAACGTTTGATTCATAATGAAAACAATTCTAATCACAAATAAATAGGTCGCCTCTTTAAGATTCCATGGAAGAAAAAGAAAACAAATGGCCTACCAATCCATGATTAAATTGTTCTTCGTAACAACCATATGAGTAGACAAGCTTTTGTGTCTTGACAAAGAGAAACAACAAGATCCTCTACCTTCTCGGAAGGGACTTGTCTCTCCACAACCTCCCTTGTTTCTATTGTTTTTAGTTTAGTGGTATAATTGAGTGATTGTTTTTTATATGTGATTTATTATGTTATATTTATAAGATTGTTTTTAATTGAATTGCAGATTTCTCTGCATTTATTTATAATAAATGAGTTATTATTGTACTATATTTATACTTGCTTATAATTGAATAGTAGGATATTTTTTTTATTTTTATTGCTTATAATTGAATAGTAGGATATTTTTTTTTATTTTTATTGCTTATAATTGAATAGTAGGATATTTTTTTTTATTTTTATTAAGTGGTTTATTATTGTGGTTTATTTATATTTATTATTAAATGAATTGTAAATTATGTATTATTTCTTTAAATTTACTTATAGTAATTGGGAAAGATTTCCATTGCATGTGTGGTATTGGAGGATTTACAACCTAATTAGATCATATTTTATTTTATTATAAGTTAAAACTATTTACTTTTTTTTTTTATTGATGATGTGGTTAATAGATTTATTATTTTGTTTTAATTAAATTTTGTAGATACTAAATTTAGTATGTCTAATATTATTAAAACATGTGATGTTGTGTTTAAAAATAAATATTGTAGACATTAAATTTAGGGATGATGATGATTAACGCTCACTAAGACCAAATTGGTTTATCAGATCTTAAGAGGGTAAGTGATTGCTTGTGATTCTTTATAATTTTGTTTCTGTGCTAAAAAAGCATTAAGATAATATTTCCAATATCACCATACTTTTGTTGAGTTCAGATGTTAGGAAGGTTGGTAGTGTGATAAATATTTTGAAAATGAGATCTAATATGGGTATAGGCTGGACAATCTAAGATAAATTGCTTTTCATCTTCAACCTTCTTAGTGTCACAAAGGTGACACACTCTTTCATCCCATGGCATTTTATGAATTGACCAATGCCTAGTTTTACTATGGAGCTCGTGAAAATTTGTTCTTATCTTAGAAATGATTATTTTTTTCTTTACACTTGGCAAACTAGATAGATAATTTTGATCTTCTAGATCAGGGTTGATTACATCTTTATAATACCTTAATTTTATTTTTTCCTCTAACTCTTTATCACACCACATTTTCTCTTTAAATTTTGATTTGACATTTTTTTTAATAGTATCTTTTTTTTGCAAAATGGTTTCTTCCATGATTCCCCAATAGTTTAGCCAAGACCGAGCGTCTTTATGCCATCCTCGCTTTAGTCGATGGTGGTTATGAATTGATTTTGAAGAAATTTTAGGTAGCCTCTTGTCTTCCATGTTGTTTAACTTGTTCTTATACATTAGGTATCTAGTCATAGCCATGCTCTCAATGGGGGAGAGGATTATTTCTAAGAGGAGGATGGGATAGGGCGTATTTCCTTTAATTTTGAGATTATAGGTTATAAAATTCTTTTGTATTTTCTCTATCTTTCTCCAGGATTCACGAGAGATACTACATCCCTAGACTTCACATCCATAAATAATAACAGGTGTAATAAGATTCTCAAAGAGGAGTTTTTTCTTATCCCAACTCCAAAGATCAGTTGATTTACAATTGTTTTCAAGCCCATAATAATCTTCCCATCCCCCAATAATCCTTTTCTCAATGTTATAATTCCAATTGATCTTGTGGTGAATATAAATTCCAAGATATGTGTATGAAGCCACTTCCTCCAAGTTGTTGTTGTCATATAAAAAGGTATCATACAGGATCTTATTGGATTTAATAATCATGACCTTAGTATTATCAATATTAATAGTCATACCCATATTGGAGCAAAAATCCTTGAGGATTCTTAGTTGGTTTTCAAGATCATGGGCACTCCTTGCCATAAGAATGATATCATCAGCATAAAGAAGAAGATTGATGACTATACCAGTGAGAGTAGGGCTGACACAACCTGCTTTTTCCAAGCATTCTTCTAACTTGTCAATGTATATGCCAAAAAGGGTGGGGGACAAGGGACAACCTTGTTTGACTATGATATTGCAGTTAATCTCTTTTGACCATCCCTCGGTGTTTTTAAACTTGGCAATAACATTCTCATACATCCTTATTGTATAAGCCCTCAACTTGAGAGGCACTTTTATCTCTTCCAACCTGTTCCAAAGTTTTTTCCTAGGAACCATATCAAAAGATTTTCTAAAGTCAACAAAACAACAAAAAATATTGGTTTTACTATTGCGGAACTCCTCTGCAATGATCCTAAAGGTAACAAGATGGTGAAAATTTGAATGCTATCTCTTAAACCTGGCCTAGCCTTTATCTTTTTTACCATGACTTTCTATCCAAAGTCTAATCTTCTTCTCCAAAATAATTCCATAAATCTTGGCTAAAATCGGGCTAATCATAATGATCCTATAATTAGAGGGAATGTTTATATCCCCATTTTTAAAAATAGGAACAATGAGGCTTTGCATCTAGGGTTTAGGGAATCCCTCCTTGACTACTAAATTAAAGAGATTGTGTATGTGAGGGATAAGGATTGGCCCTCAGATTTTAAAAATTTCAGCTTCATAGCCTTCAATGTCCTTAGCTTTCCCATTTGCGCGTCCCTTAACTTCGAACTCTATGTCATTTAAAGAAAAAACTTCTTCCTTTGTAAGGACAATATGAATGGTGTCCATGGAATTAGGGAACTCATAAAGACTTTTAAGGTAGGAATTCCAGTCCGTTAAGGGAATCCTATTATTTTCTTTAGTATTGTGTTTTAGAATTTGGCTCCGGAAATTCTTAGTATCCAACTTGTATAGTTGTGAAAGATTCTCTTTCCTTTTATTGATATAGTATCTTTTTTTCCTTTTAATTAGGGATTTGTACGTATTGATCTTATCGAGTTTTAAGGGCTCATTAGAAGAATCCCTAATGGCTTTCCTAGAAATTTTACATTCTTTATCATACCAAGTTTTATTAATGCATGTGATGTGTGATGTTGTGTTTAAAACTAAATATTGCAAAATCATATTTTTGATATTTTATTTTATATATTAATAATTATATAACTTAATTAGGTTTAATGGTTAAGAATATGTGATTTTTTCTTGAAAATTACAAGTCAAAATCGAATCAAAAAAATAGTATATATAACTTGAAAAGTAGATTATTATTATTTTTGTCATCTTTAATAATAAGTTCATTTTATTTAAATTTCTATACTTAACATTTTATTTTAAGTTTGATTTCACATCATTATAAGCTCTATTTGAGTTGTTCACTAGGACAACTTATCTCAAACATCAATTTATTTAGCTACTATTTTTGTCCAAAGAAAAACCAAACCCTTAAAACTTCATTGCTTGTTAAAATTTCAATAAATAAAATATGCAAAATTTAAGAAAAACACATTCAACAAATGAAATATGATAATCTAATTAAATACTATTTTTAACTGATTCTTTTCATGTGGATTATGTTGAAGGTTATTTTTCTTTCTAAAATTATCCATAGAAAGCTTCCACAAAAGTTATTACAAAGACTAGATATATGTAGTATAGTGAATGTCTACTCCCTACTTTATCAAGCTCTTGTCTCTTGAACTTTTTTAAATATTAATATGAAAATTCCCAGGCCGCAATAGCATCATCATTCAGAACACCTATAACGACTATCTGTATTTTTTAAATATTTATTAACCAAATTGTAGGATATACTATACCATTATCATCATTAGAAAATGTCTAGTAGGATATTTTCATTTTATTTTGTTGGAAATTTGCCTAGAAATTGTTTTATTTGTATATTTCAATGGTTAAGTTTCTATAATCTGAGCCTACTAGGATTTTGTAGCTTGTTGAATCCATTTATGCATTCAGAAATTCAATTTAAACAACAAAAAATTGGATTTAGCCAAAATTTATATCTATGTATGCAATTTTTCACAGTTCCTCATAATCTTGTTTGTAATTCTGAAAACAATTTGATGATGGGTGGAGTGTCCACTCAAAACATTGGACATTTCAAAAACTCCATACATAGTTTATTTCTAGAATTACAAATAAGATTTGGATTCTGGTCAAAAATACCAAAACATAAAAAGTAGAAAACATGTATTAGTATATGGTAGTATTCAATGCTCTCTCATGACATGTTGGCAAAATGACAGCTCACAAAGTGTCACATGCTACATTATGGTGGCCTACTATATTCAAGGGATACCAAAGAAGATGCCAAAAGTTGTGATGTATGTCAAAGGGTACAAAGACCCTCTAAAATGATGCATTATTTTTATATTCAGTCAAAGCATTGCAACCATTTGAGAAAAGGGTTGTTGTTTTTGTGGAACATGTTTGCCTTTCAAACTCATCAGTCTAAACCAAGGTACATTATTAGCAAAGCTAATTACTTGATTAGATGGATGTGGGCAGAATCTGTGAAGGATTGTTTTACAAATATGATTGTCAACATCATATTTGATAAGTTTGACCTATGATCTGATCAAGATAAGAATTTTTTGAGCACTATTATTGCTACCTTAGCTATGGAATTTCTAATTCAACACCATAAAACTAGTCCTTATCACCCTAGGTCAATGGAATAGTGGAGGCATCCAATAAAATTCTAGGGAAGAGATTTCTATACCTTTATTTGTCACCCTAGGTCTCATGGGGAACCTATTGATGTCATTTTTTTGAAATCATGTGTTTCTTAAAAAAAAATGTTTTTTATCCCAATCTCTCTTTCCTAGAATTTATCTCTCCTAGAAAGATAATAAGCAACAAGTCACCCTTTTAGCTAGGAAAAAAGCGACCAGGCTAAAAAACATGGCTTTTTGTAGAAGAAACATATGATTTCAATAAAATGACACCAAAATGTCCCCTGGGAGTCGTAGGGTGAGAAATAAAGGTATAGTAGGGCTCAATTAAAATCTATTCCACAAATAGGGATGATTCAGATTAGAGTATCCCTGTTGTTTTATGGGTGTATAAGACCACTACCAAGAGTTTGCATAAACATATATCCTGTTTTATCTTGTGTATGGTCGATAATTTGTTGTTTCTATAAAGTTTGTTGTACCTAATCTATATATTGCACATGCTACTCATATGATTGATTAAGAATTGATTAGAGAACAATTTTTTGACTTGATGGAGTTGGAAGAATCTAGGTTCATGGTTGATTTCCACAAGTTTGTAGAGAAAGAAAGATAGAAATCATGGAATGAATGCCATATTAAGATCAAATCCTCTATGAAAGGAGATGTATCGATTCTCTATGATAGTAAATATTAGAGGAACCTTGGAAATATTCATATGCATTGGTTGGGATCATTTATAGTTGCAAAAATCAGAAAATCCAGTGCAATATGCCAAGCCTAGATTGATGGAATTATTAATCCATGATGCTTAAACAATTCTCACCTAAATACCTATGTTTCTACTTCTTGAATGTAATTTTATGCACTACTATCAAAGGAAGTGGGGTAGGGTATACTTTTTTTTTTTTTTTATGTTTTCATTGTCATCTCTAGTTTTGTGATTAACATTTGGTTTTCAGTAATTTGTTCAAGTTTTGATTTGTATGGATATTTTATTTCAGTCTTAGTCATCATCTGTGGTTGAGAGACCTAAGTATTTGATTTTATTGATTCATTATTTCACTACTAAGTATCCCTTTATGGTCAAGGAGAAGTTATTCACATATTGTTGGATTGGAGTTTGAGATTCATTTAAGCATACAACATGTATACAATTGTGGAAATTTTTGGAATCCATGGATTCTTTGTCTATTGTTTTAGTCTCGTAGTGTAGCTATCCTCCATTCCGGTGGGAATTTTTGTTGGAATTTATAAAGAGAGTTATCATGACATGTTTTGGGTTGTTCGGTCATGTCTAGTAAGTTGTTGAATATGTTTAATATATGTGACTATAGCTATGAATGATAGGTCAATATCCATCACATGGTTGGCCTTGTTATGTTGTCATTTCCAGATGTAAATGATATATGCATATATAAGTACCCCTCTCTTTCCATTAGTAGTTTAATTTATTTTCTTATGAATATATGTTAGTTAAGTTGGAGTCCAAAGAAATTAAATAATGATACACTAGTGTTAACCATTATTTTAGAGTTAGACCTTCGAATTTATTTATGTACCAAATACAATCCACCATTATGGAAAAATCCATAGGAAGCAAATTGGTAGCCTCAAAACCTAAGGAATCCATGCTGTGTAGTGTACCCCGACTCAAATAGGGTACGCTACAACATGGAATACACATAAAAATTGAAATTTCTACTAATTCATTTTTTTGTAGCTTACCAACTACTATTTATACACTTTTTTTTAACCATATTTTTCTACCCATAATTAGATTCATCTACAAAACTCTAAATGATCATGAATGAAACTAATAAAGAATTCACAACAACAAATAAACCATTCCAATACACAGAGAAAAGAAAAATAATTGAACTCATGAAGTAACTCATAAATATATAAACACTTATCTTTTAAAACACGTGTGCAACCAACAACTTGGGAAGGACATTCCACCCAACCATAGAGATTCTCTTCTAAATATCAATAGAAATTCCCACCGAGATGGGGCTAGGAATCCACAAGAGAAGTGTGTCTGTCAATGTCCACTCACATCTCACTATCACAAAACCCACTTGTATTCTCCTACAACCATCCCAAACTTCCTCCAACTCTCTTGCTCTTGACCTTCCCAACCCAAGGAATGTACTTCTTCACTTCTCCCATTCCATCATGCATCCCATTCATTTATCATTGTCTCTATGGCATAGGTAACCCAAAATCTCTCTGTTGGTAACTCAAGGGAACTCATTTCTAGGAAAAATACTAGTAACCAATAACAAACACTTGTTGTTAGAGTGAAACTCACTCAGGTGTTCACTCTTTAGTCCTAAAAACCTGTATCTTCGATTTCCATCTCTAAAATGATACAAATATTCTCCAACATGTTCTATATTCCCCTAGCCTTGTTTCTCCAACTCCCATGCTCTTTTTTTATTCTTTGTTTGTTGTTCATCAAAAACTTAATGTGTAAAACTCCCTCTTACTACCACACAATTTTTTTGTTTTTTCCCAATACAATTGACTATTCACTATGCCCAATGTTGATTCTACCTCATCCCCATTATTCCAATAACTATGGGATGTGACTATGACACCCACCCTCTTACATGAGTTTAATTATTGGGATTTCATATACTTAAACAAAAAAATAGATGTTTTCCCCAATGATAATAAAATTCATAAATATGGGTTTGAATTAATACCCATAATTAATTTCCCTCTTGGACCCCTCTTAGAAACCCCATATGAATTTAACTATTTTATCTTGTATTAATAATCCCCCATGCCTATCCATATTCTCAACAACTGGTCACACATTATATTTAATAAAATTTAGAAAATACATTATGCATATTGCATCGCTTGGCCATAGACACACATTATATCTACGTTATGCATTAATTAAACTAGGGATTTTAGAGGAGATGTTACATTCCTCGTCCCCTACAACTGTGAATCTTCCTCAATGCACAGTACCATTCCAAAATACATATACAAATTTAGATCATAATACTTGGAAAATAAAACATTTTTTTGTAATTTTTACCCTCCAATAAAAGTCCCAACCATAATCTGTCAGTATTCTCATCCTGTTGACCAGAGGAAAGTGTCCCCTTCACTCCATTTATTCTATCAGGCTACACCATTCTCTTCTCATAGCTATTAGTGAAAGTGACCAAGAATATTTTGTATGTGGTTCTAGAAACTAGATTCCCAAAAATGAAGTCTTGCATTTTTGGCTTATATTTTCTTCAAAATTGACAAAACTTTGTAGGTATTCCTTCCACATAGTTTCTTCATGCTCCCATGTTGTATATTTAGGAAAATAGTAGGTCCATCAAACCTTTACCATCCATATCACTTTGGTCCATATCACTTTCACTTTTTGGTCCAGGATGTGTACTATTTCCACTCGAAAATCCCTTTTGTTTTCCACCTGGATCACAGTCCAATCAATTATGTGGTTACGGTCAGACACATATTTCTTTAATAATGATACATTTAATACATTATGCACTCTCATTGATGTAGACAATGATAACATGTATGAAATTGGCCTTATCTTCTCTAATATTTCAAAAGGCCCACAATATCTTGCTACAAAATTTAGGCACCAACCCAATCTTATCATACTTATTTTTTATTTCAATTTTAGGAAAATATATTTTCATACTTTAAAATCTCTAAAAACTATGTTCTTGTCCACATAAATTTTGTTCATGTTCTATGTAGCCTTTAAATTCTTCTTGATCTTCACCATCTTCTCTTTCATTTCCTTTAACAAATATGGTCCAATGATGTCTATGTTTGTTGGGTTACCCCGACTCACTAGTGTGATACACTTCCTACCATAAAAAGATTCAAACAGAATTATTTTTAATGTGGCTTGATGCCCATTATTGTAAGCAAACTCCACTAAGTCGAGATAGTCTTCCAATTTTCATGGTTGGTCCATGACATACATCCTGAGCATGTATTCAATTATCCTATTGGTCCTCTACTTTTTCCCATTTAACTCTGGATGATATTTTTTACAACAATTTGAACAAACCTTGCTAGAATTTGGATGTAAACTTGGAATCTCTATCTGAAATAATCACCTTAGACACTCCATGTTAGAAAAACAGGATAATGGAACAATAAAATAAAACAAATGAAAAAATAAAACATAGAAGATACATAATACAATATAGAGACACATATATACGTGGTTCACCCAGTGTGGGATACATCCACTAGAGAAATTCTCAGGTACTTTCTTTATTATTATCCAACAAATGAAGGGATACAATCTACAACATACATGTTGTAACTTCATATTCTTTCTCTCATAGTCTCCTCTCTCATAATACAATATTCACTTTCTCATAGAGTCGCAATACAGTTCCATCATACATAAATGAGGGTTTCCTTCTAAGGAAAAAATATCTAACATGACTTCTACCATAAGATCTATGACCTTATAATGAACAGTCTAGATTCACTATGAAATTACAATATTTTACAAGGAAATTTTTCCCAAAATTTCTGTTTGGGGGAGTTGGCCCTGAATCCTCTGTCAGTGGGGGGGATCCAAAATTTATCCAACAAATGAAGGGATACAATCTACAACATACATGTTGTAACTTCCTCTTATTTCTTGCATAGTCTTCTCTCTCAGAATACAATATTCACTTTCTCATAGAGCTACAATATAGTTCCATCATACGTAAAAGAGGGTTTCCTTCTAAGGAAAAAATATCTAACATGACTTCTACCATCAGATCTGTGACCTTATAATGAACAATCTAGACTCACTATGAAATTACAATATTTTACAAGGAAATTTTTCCCAAAATTTATCTTCAGGGGAGTTAGCCCTGAATCCTCTGTCAGTGGGGGGGATCCAAAATTTATTTTCATCCCTCCCTTGATCCTCTTAGCAATAGAAGTGGGGAGGAATTCTCACCCAACTTTCCCCATCAAGTAATGGGGTCCAACCGCACCTACAAAAAGGCTTATGAATCAGGAAGATAATCAGGCTTCACAACCAACAATATCCCACTTGGAAACTAATCACAACAAATTCGCTATTGTTGTACCTATTAGAATATGATCCACCTTGGACCTGAAAATTTCCTTATCGTCACCTTCATTCTTGGAGGCCAGCTGAAACTGAGCAATAATTTGGTTTTTCTCTTGTTACTACAATTGTCAACATGTCTGTGGGATTCTGGCTAGTATGTATATTTTCCAACTTCAATTTTCCATATTCCAAAGGATCGTATGAAATGGTAATTGAGTTGTATATTCTTAGTCTTAGAATGGAAGGTTGATTTATTTGCAAGACAAATGACACTTTGGATGTCATAGTACACCCTATTATTCTCTCGCTTCTTTCTCAATTCCTTCATAAACCTCTATAACTAAATCATCTCTTTATTAGTCTATGTAGTAGCAACATGCTGTTCTTTCGTTGTTGAAAGTGCAACAACCTTTTTGTAGATTTGAAATCCAACTCAATGATGTTCCTCCTAAAGTAAAAGCATACCCTATGGTGCTCCTCCTGCTATCTTTATCACCTACCGTATATGAATCAATATATCCCTATAGAAAAGTGTTTAAACCTCCAAAACATAATGCATGTGTAGAAATACCCCTCAAATATCTGAGAATTCACTTCACTTCCTCCTAATGTTATTTACTTGGATTTTTCATATAGCTACTCACAACTCCCACTACATGTGAAATATTTGGTATTTTTCACACCATATCATACATCAAGTTGGCAATTGTTGATGAATAAGGGACCCTAGAAAAGTATTTTATCTACTCTTGTGTGTTGGGAAACATTTCCTTTGTTAATTTGAAATGGTTGGCCAAAGGTGTACTAATTGGTTTTTCATTCTACATTCTAAACCTCTCCAAGACCTTCTCTATGTACCCACCCTGATACAATGTCAATTTTTTATTTTTCCCGTCTCTTGTTATTCACATACCAAGGATTTTCTTTACAACACCCAGATCCTTCATCACAAATGAACTATTTAATTTTTTTTCGAGCACATTTATATCCTACATGTCATACCTTGTAACAAGCATGTCATCTACATACAATATCAAGATACTATAGCTTCCATTTCCTAGCCTCTTAAAATAAACATAGTGATCAGAATGGCATCTAGTATAACCATGTTCTGTTATAAACCTGACAAACTTCAAATACCACTTCATTTGATCCAGGTGGATATCGAGGGCCACCCACCTTTTCCAAATGGCTCAAAACAGCTTTCTGACCATTTTGGCAATTTACTATTTTTAGCAGGTTTTAACTTCCGAGGCCATTTTGAGGGCCTAAATGAACTTTTTTTGATATTGAGGTTCTCAATGATTACTAAAGGAATTATTGATCCCCCAAAATGAATCTCCTCGACGATACCTTTCCAACGAGCTATCACACGCCTAAAATGGAGATCGTATGCAAAAGTTACGACCCCGGGAAGTTGATGCACCAACTTACCCAAACGGGGCCCACATGACTTTTG
>SNQJ01S0198778.1:3413-17143 GCA_010110895.2 Picea sitchensis
GAGGGTCGTATCATGTAGTTGTATCCCCAAAATTGAAACACCTCATACACTCTAGGTAGTTGTTGATCACTGGGCCAAGTGAAATATAGTCGAAGATCAAATGTCTCTCTGTAAATTGATCTCAAACTCAGGGGAAATTCATCATATCCATCACATTCATTCTCACAAGGTATGTATTCCACCTTCCCCTTGTGTTTAAGCAAATTATGCATCTTTAAAGTGGTTCTTGTTCTGTTACTTGTTTTCATCAAATCCTCATCTTCGAAGCAGGTATATGTGCACATATTTTTGTTATATGTATCATCTGATAAATGATCATCGCCCTCTAGGCTAGAAGTCGGTGCTCCAGGAAACTTTAAATCGAGAACTTGATCCTGCAAGTATTCATTAAGAAAAAAAAAATTTATTTAAATAATACAAAACAATGTTTAGAAGAAGTATACATATTATTTATATCAAATTGGAAAATTCCTTACCACAATTTCTATTGGATTTGAATCGATTGTAGGATGCATACTACGCACTCGAATTTCATCATATATGTAATGTATTTTTGCAATCGCTCGTTTGACTTGTTTCTTTCCACGACATACAGAGCATCCACAAACAACAATTTTCTCAAAGTATTCATCCCATGTACTATAGTCATGACCAACCTCTTGTTCAATGCAATCATTTGTTGTGTCCGCGGGATCCATTGTCATATCCTCTTCCACCCATTGTCCTCTACGTGATTTAACAGTTTTAATTCCACATCTACGTACATATCTTTTTATTTTTCTAGTTGAATACCCAAGATCTACATTTTCTCCAATCTCCATCTAAAATAATCAACAACATGCATTAATTTATGTCAAGATTGGTTAATACACTATAAATTTTAATAATATTTTGAAAAAATGTGGACGTATCACAAAATGCCATTAGATCAATTTTTCCTAAGTTAAGTCAAAATTTCAGTACCTGATGTCTCGCGTCATTCGTTGTGTCCTCATTTGATATGACACGATATGTTTCCATGGCCTCATCTGGCTCTTGTAATAGACAACATAGTCAATAATGTTTAGTACATCAATTATATCATTTCAACGAATATGCTATCCAACATAAAACCTCACCTTAGTCATATATTTGACATATTGATATCATGTTTTGGAGTTGAAAAAAAAAAACAATTTTATGACCCTTGGTATATTAATCGAGCCAAAATTTCAATAAGAAAAGTATCCAACATCCCTATCCCACATGGTCATCCTAATTTTCAAACTTTTCCCTTGATCATAGAATCACATTTAATCACCATTCTTTTGCATTTTCAACCAATAAGTTTGACCTCAAAGGCCTCATGGAAAAAAAATGACTTTATCTCCTCTATGTTGTAGCATTTGTGAATTCATAAAGTCCTTCCTCCTTTGGTTGAGGTTGTTTTGTCTTCTTACCTTTATTGTATTTGCATATTCTATTGTCATATCCTCTTCCACCCATTTTCCTCTCTATGATTTAGTAGTACTATGTCGTCCACGTCCTCTTTCCATGGCCTCCTCGGGATCATGTTACACAAAAATGAAAATAATTTTTAGTACACCAATAAAACCCATTGTCATCTAATAATTTATGGAAAATAGGTCCACAAGTCAAAATTAGCTTGAGATCAAATGATAGAACATGAGGAAAGAAATATGATGATAGTATGAGGGAAAGAGACACGCAAGAAGACAATTTACATGTATAATTTCATTCTATTTCATTCACCATTACTCCTTTCATCCCTTTCCCTTTCATGAAACAATCACAACAATTATGGGTTCGAAATAATCCATATTTCATTTCATTACAAAAATATCCATTCATAAAACTTGGTTGCAGGCACTCAAAGTCAAGCCTACAATACTATAAACATGTTGAAGGAAAAGTTGATGCTAAACAAACTTAAACTTATACCTATCTTCAAATCATGGGATATCATTAAAATTTGAGCTATGTGTGTATTCAAACAAATCAATTCATCCCACCATAACAACACATTAAGATTTTGGCACTATCTTCGTCCATATACAACCTTCATTATACATAAAAGAGGTGCATTCAAATTCCAAAATAGAATGCAACTAAAAAATCTTTGACAACCTACTACAAGGGACAACTTGTATGGATTTAGCTTATTTTATGAATAAAAAAATATCTCAAATAGAGTATTTTCATGAATACACGAGGATTGAAATGTCTATGCATTACATAGTACTATGCATGCTTCAACAATATTTTAATAAAGTGTTATTCATAACATTCCCATTCCAGTAGATGAAAATCAAACTCTTTTATAATATATAATAAATTATATAGGGTTTATGCAAAAAAATAACAAAAATATCAAATGGATAGAGGCCATGTTTATCTATCAACCCTAATTTTTATGTAAACAACATGGATGATACATTGTTGAACGTATCATGTGTTTTACTTAATACTATCAGGGGAAACGTTTTACATGGTAGAATACTCAAAAAATCAATCATATTCACATATTTCTTCCCGTGTCTCTTATCCCTCTCTTGGAAACCAAGGTATTAACTTTCATTTCAATTGCACACTAGTACTCAATTCCATAGGTCACAACCAACATTCTTGGTTCTACGAAATTTTGATAACCACTCCATCAACACTAGAGCCACTCAACAATTTATTGAAGTAGAATATGAGGGATATCACGCAATACTACACAATCCTAGCCATAAGAAAGATCTTGTACACTCAAAAAATGATGTTTTGATGTAATTTCTTCCAAATCTAAACCATGTCATCATTACTTCATCTCACTTGGGCAATGTGTTTCCTACTATGCTTCATCTCTAACCATGGTTTACGCATGCTAACCAATTTCACATTCAACCTTCACAATTTGTTCCTTGTCTTAATGCCCACATAGATTTCATACAACATTCTATGATGCAAACTTCATTACATTGGTGATAGTTGAGAGATTCAACATGAAATTAGGCATGGTATGCTTTCTTTACTATCATCTAACTTGGGAAGGATTATGCGAACACAATCGAAATGATTTTCCTCTAATTTTTAATTATTCTTCCTCCTAGATTTCTCTACTTTGTGAGACTCTAGATGATCATGTGATATTTGTGTCAATGGAGTGATTCTATACATGACCTATTTTTGTGAGTTATTAACAACGCAGTCTTGTAATACATGGATCAATCTCTAGTGATTCTCATTTATTGTCTTTCCACCCTTGAAATTCTATATGATTTATCTAACTCTATCATTGGGGTGTAATCAATGGACCTGAGAGTGGATCTTCCTTGAAAGCAGGGTCTAGGTAGAAATGGAGGTCTGTAGTTGAGTATACACTTATGTAGGTGTCATGATTATAATATTGTATTTTACAAAAGTGAGATTGGGGATACATGTTTGCAACATCTTATGGAAGAAATAAATGGGATGTAGTTTTAATTGATCTTCCACCTCTTGTTCTTAGGTAGGTTGGGATTTGTTCCTAGTGAGAACATGAACTAGTACCTTAATGAGCTAATGATTTTAAGTAAGATTTGGTAGAGATTCCAAGACTTGGTGGATTACATTCTTGGATGAATTTGAGAAAGGGGTCTTTGTTAATGGCACAAACTCTTTCAATGGTGAGTTGTGAGGAGAAGAATCTATAGAAGGGATTTTTGAGAGACTACTTTATCTTGACATGGGTGCAGTTCTGAAAAATTTATTTTTTTTCTTGCTAATGCAAGGGAAAAATATAGATTACTTTTGAGAGGTGAGGTCCTTTTATTTGATTGGAAATTTTAGGTGGAGTAGGGCATTTTTATGCTTGTTGCATTGGAGGATTTTGATTTGATTGGTGTTTTTTGCAATCCTTAGTTCAATTTACATAATCATGGCATGTATCATTGCATTTTGATTGAAATTTCTTATAATTAAGAGCTTGTATGTAGATCGGTCCGTCCAAGTTGAGTTGAATCACTTCAAAGATCCCCTTATCCAAGTAAAATTCCATATAGATGTGAACACATGAGTATTATGTCATCTTTGGATCCACCCTATCAATGTACTAACCAAGGGAGATTTTAATTGTAATTAAGTTTTGTTCATGCCAAAATATTAGTGAGAGATTACGCAATCAGGCCCAGGCCAACACCGTTATGGTTCTATCAAATTTAATTGTGCTTTACTACCTTCTATACTAACATCACTCTTAATGAGGATTTTAAGTGTGTTTTTTTGGGAAAAGTGGAATGTTTGCAAACACCCTTTCTAGTATTCTACTAAACCTATTGGTTTTTTACTTGCACTCAACCCTTTTTCATCACCCCATATAGCCATGAATTATGTATTTTTCACCATACCTTCAAACATGATATCATCGATTTGCATTTCTTGCAATATCTCCATGAATTTATGTTTACCTGCTACAACCATAGCCAAACTTTCACCACCAAAACTAGATCTCCTTGACTTAGACAACCCCTCCAACCATTATAAAATTCTTTCCTCAATGACCACCTCTTCCCCAAACACTAACTACTCTCTCTACCATCACCATTGCCAAATCAAACAATACCTATCCCGATTGATTATTGATGATGGTTGTAAATGAAATATCACATCCCATGAGCTAGTTTATGAACTTCAAATTATTTTTATACCCCATCCTCAACCCTACCATCTAGGATGGGTCAACATTTAGGGAACCTCTATCCTCATCACACAATGCCACCAAATTACCTTTTACATTGTACATTGCATTAACACAATAGATTGTGATGCAATTCCACTAGACTACACATATATGATCTTAGGATAGCCTTGTTATATTAATCATCTCTTAGGATATGATCTTAGGATACCTCTATCATCTCCTTCTCATTGATTCTTATGACATCTGCCAATTTTTCTTTCAAATAAACTCTCATCTTAGTTCTCAACCCATAACTACTCTTAGCCTCCAAAGAAATGAGATATTGAGAAAAAAAAAAGTATTCCAAACCCCTTTGTGAAATTCAAAAAGTAATCTTTAGCTAAATGAACATATGTACAGCACCTTGTGCACTGAAAGGGAACATTCACATAGTCCAAATTCTAAGTATAGTTCCACCTATGAACTTTGATATTGATGGCCTCTAGAAGTGCCTCCCTTAAGTCCATATCCACCAATATTTGAGCCACCATTTTGAAATCATCACCTATAAATCTTTCATCCATCTCTAAAAGAAAGTTCCCAAGATATCCCCGATAGCCTTTAATATCTTTAAGGGCCATAATTTTAGGGGTAGTCCAAGTATTTTCACCCAAACATGATGATTCTTTCTTACTCACCTCCTTATATCGAAGCAAATAGTCCACTTTTTAAGGGATAGAACTAAGAACCCCAAAACAAACTAACATTCAAAAATTTTATTGCATCATCCACCAACTAAAAATTGAATCCCATCCAACCTATGATCATAACATGATCATATATTTGTATAGGAGATGAATTTCAAGTATGTACTTTTGGGTTCTTACTATAAGCCAGTACAATCCTCTGAGCTCTCCCAAACCATAGCTAGGGAAAAACACAAAAACCCTAGCTCCAACAAAGAGACTCCAATAAGATAAGATCACACTAACAAGTCCTCCTTGGCCTCATGCAAGGTATCTCCTTTTATCTTCCTCCTCATTAGGTACAACCCTAGGATTTGTCATGAAAACCTAACTCCTTACCTCCTTAGAGTATAAACCATAACACCCTAGACTTCAAGAATTCTCAAGAAACCCTAGTGCCTGAAACAAGTGAGAAAATTAAAAAATAGAATGAATAAAGGATAAAAAGAGACTAATGTTGCTCCTCCTACATATCTAACTCAATTGTAAATAATAATAAGCATTATATTATCAATGATTTCATCATCTTCAATGTCTAACTCACAAGAAAAAACTCAAGCATCTTACAAGAGCAAGCTCCCAACAAGGACATGTTCTTTAAACATCATAACTTCTCCTAGGTTTTCCTCATGAACACCAGTGCCTTACTCCAAGAAGAAAAGTAAAAATAAAGTAGCATAATGATGATACATTGATGGTTCCTCAATCTGAGTCTCGGTTTTTTTTTTTATGCCCAGTTGCAAGACGCATCCCAAACCATTTTGAGGACTCTTGGCCAATTCCTCCTCGAGGCATAACACGCTAACGGAGAAGAATTTTTTAGTTTCATGAGATGTTGCAAGATTTTTTAGGCATAGACTAGGTGACCACATTTTCCATCCACTCCCGAGGCATGGTTTCATAAATTGGACCCCTTAATCCAAATGTTGCATCGCTTCTTACTAAGAAAAACCCTATTTCTTGAAATCGATGAATAAAGCAACTTTTGAGGCATGGGACCCAAGAGTCAAGGGTGCTCTAGCTTAAATCCTATGCCATGAATCCAATAGAGTCAATGGTTCCTCAATCTGAGTCTCATTTTTCATTTTATGCCCAGTTGCAAGTCGCATCCCAAATCATTTCGAGGACTCTTGGTCAATTCCTCATCAGGGCATAAAAACCTAACAGAGCAGCATTTTTGAGTTATGTGAGATGTTGCAAGATTTTTTAGGCATGGACTAGGTGAACACTTCATTCATCCACTCCCAAGGCATGGTTTCATAAATTGGACCCCTTAATCGAAATGTTGCATTGTGTCTTACTGAGCAAAACCCTTGTTCTTGAAATCGATGAATAAAGAAACCTATGAGGCATGGGACCTGGGAGTGTGGGGTGCTCTAGTTGCAACCATATGCCAGGAATCCAACGGAGTCAATGGTTCCTCAATCTGAGTATAGGTTTTTTTTTATGCCCAGTTCCAAGTCGCATCCCAAACGATTTCAGAGACTCTTTGCCAATTCCTCCTCGGGGCATAAAAACCTAATGAAGCAGCATATTTGAGTTATGTGAGATGTTGCAAGATTGTTTAGGCATGGAATAGGTGACCACATTTTCTATCCACTCTCGAGGCATGGTTTCATAAATTGGACCCCTTAATCCAAATGTTTCATTGCTTCTCACTGGGCAAAACCCTAGTTCTCGAAACCAATGAATAAAGCAACCTCTGAGGCATGGGATACAACAAGCTTGATTTGTTCATGGGAAGCTTGGTCCCTTTTTGTTTCTATAGAACCCCCATGGTGCATGTGAAACATTGGCCTTTCATTGTGTCTATTTATAACATGAGCCTGCCATAGCTCAGTTCACCCATAACAGTGTGTACCCTACCAATGTCTGCCCTCTCACCACTTGTGTGTGTTTCAACATGATTTTCCTATGGAGGAATGTTTGTGGGCATATTTTGTGGTGGGATTGTGAACCCATTCTACACTCCCTTCTTTGTGGTGATTGCGTTGGTCGGGTCGACCTATAAAGCTTGGTCCAATCCCCCTTCTTCCTCCACAGATTTGCATAGGATTAGGTATTTACTATTAGTATTGTTATTATTGTTATTATTATTGTTATTATTATTTTATTTTTATTTTGTGTACACGAAAAAAGGATCAAATTGTTGTTTATGTCCTTTATATACCAAGGTGTCTCTTAAGAGACTTGGTAAGGATTTTTGGTAGCAAGGGGGAGATCGAGGTTCAATCCATGCCCCTACTATCATGAAAAACATAACCTTTGGAGGTAAATTTGAAAAATGAAAACATTAAAAAGTGAGTTTTTTAGAAAACGTAGAAAAATTTGTTTTTATTTCCTTTTAGGGAATACTTTTTTCTATGGTCATTTTTCAAAGAAAAAAAAAATATTTTCCTTTTCTCAGGGGCCCTCACATTCTATGTGCCCTAGTCAGAGACTTTGCAACATATTAATAGTTGCATAATGTGTGTGTTTGTGTGTGTGTGTGTGTGTGTATTTATTTGGTTTACATCCAAACTCAATGGTCTTGATGAAGAAGATGCATAATTTCTCCTTTGTAAAGGCCATGAAGAAGAAGAGTTTCTCCATGAAAAGAAGATTTTTTTTGGAAATGTTGTGAGAAGAAGGTTGCTTCTTTACACACTGCTAATAACATACTTCGCTTCCTTGTAGGATATTAATTCCAATAATTGTGTTGAGATTGTTTGATTGCAGGGTACCTATTGCTCAACGTCATGATTAGGTTGCTTCTTTGCAATATGTTAATATCATACTTCATGAGAAGGTACTTCTTTGCAATAATAACACCCATCTTCATGACAAAGTTTATTTTCTATAGATAAGATTACCAATATCCATGAGCATGATTTTTCATTGCAAGGAACTAACATCCAGTGTCATGATGAGGTCAATTCATTGCAGGACTTTATTACCCATTGTTGTGAGGAGGTTGTTTCCCTATATAAAGACAATTTCAAACTCTTTGATGAGTATTAATCTTGGAGAGTGATTATGATCTCCTAGTTCCACAATTTTCTGAGAAGGACAAGCCCATCTAGAATACATGGAACCTCTATCAAAACCTTGTACACTAAGTCAAAGGACACAAGGAAATCAAAATATGAGTGCCTAACATGTGTTTAGCATGTGTTAGAGATGTCCCAGCATGTCCGTGTTCGACATGTGGGATGCATACATGGAGGCCCTGGGGGGTGTGCCTTGTTACTTAGCTTGTACAAGAAGTAATAAAGGTCATTTTGAGGATTGCATTAGAAATTTACAAACTGTGTTTCTTCTACTTCCAAAAGGTACAATGAAAAAGTGACAACTAGGCATTTTGTATTACTATGAGGAAAATGACCTTGGAACTTGACTTTCAAACAATGAATCTTGAATTTAGGGAGAAGGAAGAATCACTTGAATCTTTTCCAGAGGATATTTAGTACTTCACGCAAACACTTCTTGCTTCTTTTGACGTATCTCTTCTAATACTAGTGGCTACTATGAACAATCGTATCCTAACTATGGTGAATTATGGGAGGATGAAGACGTACTCGACACTTTGAAAGAGGATATTTGGCCCTCTTGTCTTATGCATTGTTATCTATTCATGAGCAGACATTCACCTAATTTTGAGAAGCATACTAGACGCATTGGTTTTGATGTGCATTGACAAATGGGTTACATAGTGGTGGAATTGGTAAGCATGTATAGGGTATTGGCACTTCTATTGAGATTGAAATGAGACTAATTAGAGTAGGCATTGGATATTTTGAGACTACATCACTAAATGCAAGTCACCCCAATTATTCTAATACCATTGATTTACAAGAATCAAAACTTGAAACACCTGAGTCTTATACCCCTTTTGATTTTCTAGAACCATAATTTACACCATACAACCATGGATCTAAAGGAACTAGAAACTGCACCATTTGTTTATATTGTTATTGATTCCTAGGGACAATAACCTACACCATCTAGTTCTACCACCACTATAAATCAATTAGATTATTCACCATCGACATATTAGCCATACTAGCATCCCAATAATAATGATAGGATATGCTCTCACTCTCCATCCAATTATCGACACTCTTTTAGCCACACATGTTGGTATGATATCATCCTTTCTTACAAACCGACAGTTAAGAAGCATAGATTGAATAATTTTGGCTTTCTACCCATTATTAACACTATGTATGGATGGGTTGATGATTGGTCATGGAAAGATTGGAGCTCTTGTTTGAGGATTTCTTGTTGACTGGTTTCCTCAACTATATAGCCGTATAGTTCTCATTGCATGTGATCTTTTTTTATGATTGCTTGATTGTAATAACAGCCTCTTCTTGACATATTTTTTATGGTAACCTTTTTTTTCGTGGTGGAAGAAGTTTTTATGATAGTAAGACCATCTTGGTGCATGTGGTGTTTGGAGCACTTATTGAGCCTTTGACCCTCTTACCCAAAAGGCCCTTGGTCAAGTCCCAAGAATCACATAATAAAGAGTTAATAATTCCTTCTACACAAGTTGTCATATGAGCTATCAAATTTCATTGTTGAAATTCAAAATTTGGAAAACATAAAGGAATGGGTTGAAATTCATTCATATTTGCTAAATTTCAATGCCCTCAATGTTGTTTACTATTTTATCATGCTTCATATTTTTTTATGTATCAATTTGTTTATGGTTCATATTCCTTTACTAGTTTATCATGGTTCATAATACATATTTGGTTACATTTTTGTGTTTTTTATGTATTGTATGTGTTCGATGAAGATCTCAACTTTAGTAATTTTAATGTTATAAACTTAAGTTTTTCAAAATTTAAAATATATCTATTAACAAACTTGATGACGATTTTTTCATGAATTTTATCCAATGGAAAATTTTATTCAAATTTTGTTTGCAATGAATTTGAACACAAATGTAAACTATGTGACCTAGTACACAAGAATTCCATAGATATGTGTCGGTACATTGTACCCAAATATGAAATAGATGCAATGTATATTCTATAAAGATCAAATGATGTATCTTGGATGATTACAAATGAGGTTTAGATACCTCTTATATATAGTTGTTAGGGTAACTTATATGTAACCCCCAACCTTAGGCATGGGACCATTTGTCCTCTCCACTAAATACATATGTGGCCATAGGCCAACAATGAAGGGTTTGCAAGTATAACCCAGCAGAACCACAAAAGGTTTATGTTACCAAGACAACATTAGCAACCATAACACTAACACCCCACTTCATCTTGTCTTGGGGACTCAAAGAAGGAAGGGTGGAAAAGAAAGACAACACCTGAGACCACATGTTAGGGACTAAAGGTGTCAACATATCATCACTCATATATTTGATCTAGTAAATATCGCATCCAAACAATATTTCCTATCTCAATAGTTGAAGACTTATTTACTCCCTGTGATAATAATTGAGGATGATCATTTATTTGCCTTTCAGTATCCTGAGAATGAGGCTTGACCTTCTCTTCCAATAAGTACGCAAAGCTATTTTTTGTAGTCATACAACTATTATCCCCTTCTCCTATTGGTTTCATTACTACCTAAATGAATATAATCATGTATAATGTAAGGTTGAATATACTAAGTAACAATTTTCCTTGGAGGTGGGAAATGTGTCTAAGGAATTTATTGTGTATTGGAAATAGGGGGATGGGTTAGGGATCTCCCTATGGAAGGGCGCCATCATGGGTATGTCTCTTGTGATATGGGACTATCCTAAGGGAATATTTTGACCCCGCATGGGACACCCGGGTATCTCGTATAGGTTATATCCCCTAAATCCCCACCCAAATGAAAATGTTTTTTTTTTTTTTTTCCCTCATGGTTCTCACTTATGATCTAGAGGTCCCCACCCCTCCTAAAGCCCTAAAACATTATTTTTTAATAGAGGAAAACCAAGGGTAGTATAAAATGAGCACTTTGTGTGGAGAAACAACACTCTTTGATCTTGGAGGAGAAATTTTCATTTTGTAGCAGTAGACTTCAAGATTTAGATGAATGTAGGAAACTAGTTGGGAATGAGTAGTTCAAAAGAATTTTGATTCTACAAAGGATGCATCCAATATATGTACTTAATTTTCTTACTTTTCATGTGGGTGAGGTGTTATTTTACCTGTTTTTTGGAGAGTGTTTGATTCTCACTATGAGTATGGTGCATCAATCGGAGAGAATCCCATGAGGGCATTTGGACTTATAGTCCCTTTTTTAATCTTTTTGTCACTTAGGATTTACATTGGACTAGGAGGGCACACTAATTAAGTTTTTGTAGAAAAATGTGTGTAGTGGGTGACTAGGAACCTTTGGGCATGTTCCTACCCATGCTTCACACATTTTTGGCGCATTACTTGTGTTAGTTACTTGGAGAAACATGCTTGGCACGAGTTGTGAGAAACATGCCAATTCCTCCTCAAGGCATAAAAACCTAACAGAGCAACATTTTTGAGTTCCATGAGATGTTGCAAGATTGTTTAGGCATGGACTAGGTGACCACATTGTCCATCTTCTCACGAGGCATGGTGTCATAAATTGTACCCCTTAATCCAAATATTACATTGCTTCTTACAGAGCCAAACCCTATTTCTTGAAATAGATGAATAAAGAAACTTTTGAGGCATGGGACCCAAGAATGAGGGGTGTTCTGGCTGAAATCCTATTCCAGGAATACAACGGGGTCGAAGGTTCCTCAATCTGAGTATCAGTTTTCATTTGATTCCCGGTTGCAAGTCGCATCCCAAACCATTTTGGGGACTCTTGGCTAATACCTTCTTGGGGCATAAAACCCTAACGGAGCAGCATTTTTTAGTTCCATGAGATGTTGTAAGATTGTTTAGGCATGGACTAGGTGACCACTTTGTCCATACACTCCTAAGGCATAGTTTCATAAATTGGACCCCTTAATCCAAATGGTGCATTGTTTCTTACTGGGAGAAACCCTAGTTCTCGAAATCGATGAATAAAGCAACCTCTGAGGCATTGGACCTAGGAGTGAGGGGTGCTCTAGCTGAAATCGTATGCTGGGAATCCAACGGATTCGACGGTTCCGTAATATGAGTCTCAGTTTTTGTTTTATGCCCAGTTGCCGCATCCCAAACCATTTCAGGGACTCTTGGCCAATTCCTCCTTAGGGCATAAAATTATAACGGAGCAGCATTTTTGAGTTTCATGATATGTTGCAAGCTTGTTTAGGCATGGACTAGGAGACCATTTTATCCATCCTCTTCCGATTCATGGTTTCATAAATTGGACCCCTTAATCGAAATGTTGCATTTATTCTTATTGAGAAAAAACCTAGTTCTCAAAATCGATGAATAAAGAAACCTTTGAGGCATGGAACCCGAGAGTGATGGGTTATCTAGATGAAATATTATGTCAAAAATCCAATGGATTCAATGCTTCCTCAATCCGAGTCTCGTTTTTCATTTTATGTGCAATTGCAAGTCACATCCCAAACCATTTTAGGGACTCTTGGCAAATTCTTCCTCAAGGCATAAAAACCTAATGGAGAAGCATTTTTGAGTTTTGTGAGATGGTGCAAGATTTTTTAGGTATGGGCTGCGTGACCACAATGTCCATCTGCTCATGAGGTATGATTTCTAAAATTGGACCCCTTAATCCAAATTTTGCATTGCTTCTTTCTATGAAAAACCCTAGTTCTTGAAATCTATGAATAAAGAAACTTATGAGGCATGGGACCCAGGAGTGTGGGGTTCTCTAGATGAAATCCTATGCCAGGCATCCAACGGAGTTGATGGTTCCTCAATCTGAGTCTTGGTTTTCATTTTATGCCCAGTTGCAAGTTGCATCCCAAACCATTTCAGGGACTCTCGGCCAATAGCTCATTGGGGGGTAAAAACCTAACAGAGTAGCATTTTTGAGTTCCGGGAGATTTTGAAATATTGTTTAGGCATGTTCTAAGTGACCACTTTATCCATCTTCTCTTGAGGCACGATTTCATAAATTGGACCCCTTAATCCAAATGTTTCATTGCTTCTAACTGAGAAAAACCCTAGTTCTTGAAATCGATGATTAAAGAAAATTTCAAGGCATGGAACCTAGGAGTGAGGGGTGTTCTAGATGAAATTGTATGCAAAGAATTCAATGGATCTTACGGTTCCTCAATCTGAGTCTCGGTTTTTCGTTTTACGTGTAGTTGCAATCCGTATCCCAAACCATTTCAGGGACTCTTGGCCAATACCTCCTTGGGGCATAAAAACCTAACAAAGCAGCATTTTTGAGTTCCATGAGATACTGCAAGTTTTTTTAGTCATGGACTAGGTGACCACATTGTTCATCCACTCTCGAGGCAC
>SNQJ01S0198779.1:0-17143 GCA_010110895.2 Picea sitchensis
TTGCTTGCATTGCTTCCTGTGAGACTATTATCATGTGATACTACATTCAATATTTTATCACTCTACATTTTCCATCCCTTATGTACACATCCCATGCCCTCCCCCTCTACAACTTTTTCCACACACTTATTGCTTAGTTCACAAACATTGTCAACATACCAAAATAATAATGTCATGGTTTACAGGAAACTATGCAATGCAAACCCTACTTGCTAACCTTCCCTCAAAACATAACCCCAACATCTATTATTTTTTCCATCAAACATCCTATAATAGTACTATTGAATTCATGAACATCTCTATGCATACACTCTCCTTAAATAACCAAGTTAGAACACAATGCAACCTCAACAACATAGTCACGACACACTTGAAGAAATAATAAAATGGATGGAATGATGCCATAGCTATACCATGTTAGAAGTAATTGGTCTCAGCCATGCATCCATAGTATCCATTTAATCTGGACAAGAGAAATTCTTGCTTTATATTTC
Organism: Picea sitchensis; assembly: GCA_010110895.2. Classification (NCBI taxonomy): domain Eukaryota; kingdom Viridiplantae; phylum Streptophyta; class Pinopsida; order Pinales; family Pinaceae; genus Picea; species Picea sitchensis. The sequence continues at coordinate 495 of SNQJ01S0198779.1, forward strand.
ACTCATCAGGGCAACCATATGGTGCCTACAACTATACTCTTTCATCATACATGTGCATCACTTGCACGTTTAATATCATTCATACCTAACTGGTATCGATATCAGGCTTCATATTAAGAAGCTTCACAATGCATTAAACCCATTCACTCAAGCATAATTAAACATAGCTAAGTATTTATCATGCTAGTTTATTGCTTACACCTTCTCTGTGTCATTCACAGACATGGACATATTAGGCTTCAACTTCTCTTGACAAAACCCTGCCATATTAAGCTATCCACATTCCAGTCTTATTATAAATGTTAATTAGCATATCCCTACTCTGGTAAGAGTAGTTATCACTTTGACAAAGGGCTAAAGAAATTCTTCTGCTAAAATTCAACAAGAATTCCCAAAATCACAGGTTCAATCTGCAGTCCTTCTCCTCAAGGAGTAAATGCAGACAACAATACCTCCTTACGCGACTCATGCATGAGCCCCAAGCAGGCCAAGTGTTGTAACCATGCTCTGATACCAATTTGTAACACACCCACGACGGGGCATAAAAAATTTCAATTTACTTAAGGGATGGATTCTCCATCCATCGTTTCAAATCTGGAAAGTCGGGGAGCCAGTCTGACCTCCCGATCAAGGATCTCCAATTCTGGGGCCAACGACTCTCTGAGACCTTGATGGTCTCATTCTGTAATTAAACGCAGACCCTTTAGACTTCCGGGTGCAGTTCTAATGGTACTCGCGACCTTCCCCTTTTTGCGCTTGCGAAATCTCTGAGTTTGGGCACTATCCCCTTTTCTGATAAGCCCCTCCCTTGATATGACCTTGGGCGATGGCCTTACGTAACCATGTGATTGTGGGCGCGGCCAAGGGTGGTTTGAAACCAAACTACTTTTTTCCCCACATTTCACCCTGAGCCTCCATGTGTCCTTTCTCCAAAACCGTGGTCTGGATTGCGGCTCGCCCTCAACTTTTAAAGTTCATGCACCTTCGGTCCCTGCAATGTGACAGGACCATCGATATCACGATCTTGACGGTGCCTTTGAACTGATGGCTCAGATCTATCCCTTTCAAAGCTGCAGATCTGACCTCTTTCAACTCAACGACTGTGATTTGTTTCGGAATTCCGGACTTCATAATTCTCAAGTCTCAAGCTTTCCTTTATTTCATACGTCAATCTTCCGGAGTCAACGATTTGCAGACACTTGTCCTTCTCAATCAGCGGCTTTGCCTCTGCTTCGGGGATTTGAACTTTCAACTAGATCAACAGTCCTGCGACCCTTTTCTAGATCAATGGTCAAGATTCCCTTCGAGTCTCCGGACTTCTGAGATCTCAAATTTCAAACTTCACTTTCCCTCAAAGTATGTGGATTCCTGTCGCGTGTCCACTTGAATCAAACGGTTGAGGCTTTCTTCGGGTCTTTACCCAAAATCTACAGATTTATGCCACCTTTCCTCTTGATCTGATGGCTATGAATTAATTCGGGACTTTACCCGGAGTCCACAGATCTACGCCACATCTCTTCTGGATTAGACGGTCTAGATTCACCTCAGACAATCTAATGCTTAAGATTTACTTCGTATGATCTGACAACTGAGATCTGTTTCAGATGATCGGATGATTGAGATTTACTTCAACTATCCATCTCTCCGAATTTAGGGAGTCTCAAATATCAACTAAAAACTCTTGAACATATTTCTCCAGAGTCCACGATCCGTCACCATGTGTCTACTCCGATCAACGGTCTATATCTGTTCTCCATAAACACGAATCTCCGGAGTGAATCCCTCTGAAGTATTGGATCTTCTGACACCTGTCCTCTCCAAATGAACGGCCCTGGTCCTCCTCGATCAATGATCGATATCTCCTTCAGGACTTCGACGCTTTCACCCTTTGATTTCCTTCGGAGTGCTTCGTACCCGGAGTTCTAGATCTGGCGCCATGCATCCACTTTCAAATCAACGACTGTCGTCCGCTTAGGGACTTCGGCCTTCGACGATTTCAAATCTCATATTCTCCACGCTCTGCTTCTCCCGAAGCGTTTTATCCAGAGTTCGCGATCTGATGGCATGTGTCCTCTCGCAGATCGATGTCTCCATGTGTCCCTCTGCAATGGACGGTTGCAATCTTCTTCGGCCTTCAAGACTTTGGGAGTTTGTCACACTCCTCACTTGGAAACCTCCAAAGTAGTTTTCCCCGAAGTCTTTGATCTATAGACACGTATCTCCTGTCGGATGACAGACAAGATCTACTTCGGGTCTTCACCCAGAGTCCACAGACTTATGCCACCTATCCTCCTCGATGTTGGAAGGTCCCAAACTACTTCGGGACTTTTGGAAGTCCACTCTCTTGCGTGTGAAAATCACTAAGGTTCGGGCACCTTGCTTCGATCAGATGGCTATTGGTCCTCTGTGCTATAATCCAACGACCATTGTCGCTCCTCATCCTGAGATTTTGTTCTCTTTTGACTTAGAAGATTTCCTAAGTGTTCAAAGGCCTCGACCTTTGCTCCTCCTACGAGTCCATCTCTTGGACTTCGTCTGCATGCCTGAAAGTGCTATCTCTTCTGAGCTTGATCCCCTTGAGGATTTCGCCTTGCCACGCATTCCTTTTGTTTCAGGGATCTCATCAAACTCAGATCATAGGTCAACGATGATCGATGGTTCATAAAATTGCGGGGCCCCAACATGTGTTCTCTTTATCAAAGAGTTTGACCTTCGCAATTTGGAAAGTGCTCACCCAAATTGGTCTTAACCAGAGTCATTGATCTTCCAACCCGACGAGATCAACGATGTTGGTAAATTGCGGGCCACAAACTAGTGCTTCCACTAATTTAATCTTCACGCTCCGCAATGATTCCCCACCCTATATCTCCATTCATAGATCGACGGTTAGCAGTGATTACGGGGTTCAACCTCTGCCATCAAGGGAGTTCTCACTCAACTCTAGTCTAATCCTAGTCATTGATCTTCCATTCCCGACGAGATCAACGGCGTAGGTTGATCGCGGCCATGAACTAACATGTTTGCTATCAAGTTCTTAAGTCATGGGTAGTTGTGGTAACTTGACTATCGTCTACCTCCCAGATCTAGCGGTCAGGATGGTTCCTGAGCATCCTCAAATCTAAGGTTCAAAGTTAACTTCAGGACGTTGGAACTCTGGGGATTTTACCTCCCTTACGAAGAATTCGTTCAGTTCTCTGAACTCGCAAAGTCCATATGACTCAAGGGTTAATTCCCACGCTCTTTCCTGTATCCAGTGGTCACAACAGACTGTGGCTCTTTCCGAACAAATTTTGTCCATTCATCTTCTAAACAAAGGGACCTTCCCTTTTTGATACTTCAACCTCGCTTTTATTCCTAAGCTTTGTTAGCTCTTAAAGGATTAAGAGATTTGCGCTCTCTCTCTCTCTTGAACTTAACGCTTGGGAGAATCCTTCCGCGAACCACTTACGCTCATTCCTCAACTCTAGAACTTAAGGGATTCTCGGTTTCTGCCTACCTTGGAGAGAGCCTGTGCATACGTGTACTATCTCTCCTGAGCTTTAACAGACTCCCTCCTCCAAGGGACTCCAAACAACTAGGAGGGGCAACATGCGTACGTGAAACTGTGCCTAAGATCGACGAACTCACAGTTCGTGGATCTAGCCTAAGCCACCACAGGGCACAAGCATTTACGAATACAAAATAGGCAATATCATACTTGCTTAAATATACAATATAGAAAAGAATAAATAGATACAGTATAACCATTAAGCAAACATACACATCCCTGGGTCATTCATAGTATATCCCATCTTATTTCATAATTACAGCTCAATTTCACAGGGTATGAGAATACTTATCTATTACAAGTTGCATCCAACTAACTGATTGTGGGTGTGTGCCTTTCCACCCAACCATAGGTTCAAAGGCACTCATTCTTATCACTCTGGCCACCCCCGTGCCAACCCATGATATCACTAGGGAATTTATGCCATCTCTCAGAGAAAACTCTCTCTGTCACAACGACCCTACGAGGTTTATCAGATGCTTCCTCAGCATCAAGCTCCTGTTCGGTCCTTCATGTCATGTTCTCTGCACTCCCTTTGGGTTCGCGCATCTCCCTTACGAGCTTGTGCTCTCGTCTGCTCCTCCTCTTTTGCTGCATCCATGTATGTATCTTACCGTCCTTCCTTTGGAAGGTTTCCGACCTGTCCTGTTCCTTCTGTCAGAAGGAATCTCAGGTCTACAAGTCTTTGTGGTACTTTAGGATGACATCCTGCAGCTAGACCATGCTTCCATTCATGGGGGTGGTTGATAATTAAACCACTGGTCCTCTCGTCATTAACTGATTTATTTCCTCTAGAGATATCATGGCTCGTACTTCAAGGCTTCACCCCCCAATAGTTAGTTATGGGCAGTTTAACAATAATACATTTACATTGTCCACATGCCTTAGCATGGTAATCCTATTTTATGATTAATTACAAGATGGGGGAAACAAGGGTGTTACATACAAACACCATAAAAACTACTAAAGATAAATGAAATACTCAACGACCATTAGTGGTTCCAATGTAATGGTTATTAGAGATCTTAAACCTTTTATGAACCTTCAAATGCATTTGATAGTTCTGGAAGTCCATTACAAAATGGTGCACGAATATGTGAGTATGGACCATCACATCTTTAACTAAAAAAAATCGCTTCTTATTAATTATATGATGATTGTATGGTTTATGGTTTACAAACGATATGGGACAAGAAAATATATATTGTGATATCCTTCATGTTTAACAACTTGATTTTTCAAAAAACTGTTGCATTCACATTGTTCGCCAATTCCTCTTGAGTATTCAAAATAACCAATCTTATTTTCAATACCCTTTCCAAAAGTAGAATAATGATATAATTGTAGGCATAATAGTCACTAAAGAAAAACCAATGTTGCTTTAAAAAGAGTTTCATGGCAATTTAGCAACTGCCTCTAAAAGCTACTAGTAGTGGAGAAAACCCCATAAAAATATGAACATAGATTTGTTAATGACAAATGGAATTGCCTTGAAAAGTGAAGAAAAAGTAAAACAATGATAGTCCTTGAGTTCCCATATAAAAAATTATAAGTATGAAAAATCCTAAATATATGCTCAATATATAGAGTTACAACCCATATATAAATCCTTATTATAAGATGTTTGTGTTTTGCTATCTATAAGAAAGCAAACCTAACCTCTTGGGAAACCTCATCCGAACACAACTGACATTTCAAACACTCCACACACAATAATAAGGATAAATGACAGTTTAGTGTATGCCCCACTATAAGCAGTACCATGAACATTGGTAATGAATAAGGGCAAGTGCTAAGATGAATAACACCTACCTCCAACATTTCTTAGATAATCTTTTCAATTTCATTCTTTTTTTGGCGGGTGCCTTTAAGGATGCACATTAGGTGGTTGGAGGTATGGGATTAATGAAATACCATGATCATTCCCACCTTGTGAAGGGGGTAAGCCATTGGGTGTGTCAAACAATTGTTGATGCTTATTCAATATCAATTGTAAATTAGGGTGGATGTCTTATGGTGGGTTATCGACAACTTGGATGGCATTGAATTGGGAAATAATGCCAAAGTGGAATTTCTTCAATAGATTTTCCATACAATGAGAGTTGATCATTTTCAAGGAGCAAGACTTTAGCCCGCAAGGGTATGTTGTTGGTTGTATTTAGTAAAGTTGATGTACAAGTCCTCGAAGTCCATGGTAATCATGCCCAATGTTCATATCCATTTTTGCGAAGTACCACATCCCATCACAACCATCTACTTCAATAGTGAACATGTTAGATTTGAGAAGATATTTCCCTAGTTGAAATCTCACATTTTCACACTATCCTCCACATTGATCATTACCACCATTGGCTATCATATTTGAAAATGATGCACTACATATACATAACAATGGGGTTTCCTTAGTCACTTTCCTATAAATAAAATTGTGGGTATTGTTACCCCCTCATGCCTAGGGGTAACTAGAGGGAGATCATGTCTCATGGCCCACAATGGAATGTGATCCCAACCATGATGATGATCAACATGTGCATAGATGGTAGCTCAACATCCCCCCTCATTTACCTTTACAACTAAAGTTCAACCAAGGCTCATCGCTTCCAAGCAACCCAATGTATGGGATGGAAGTAATACATCGTCACCATGAGGTATGTTAATCCTTATTTCATGCGAAGTGTTGTTCTTAATTTGTTGGGCATGTGGATGAGGATCTTTGCTTGAAGTTGGATAATGGATCATTAGCTTGGGAAATTGTGTTAATGACTACTTTGTTTCACCTTGCTGAATTGACATATTCCCTAGTTCCTTGTTGTCACAACCCAGGGAAAATGGGTACTATTGGGGGCCCCTCACAAAGGGGTAACATTCTATTCCCCACCATACTTAACACTTTCCATCCACCAGAGCCTTTCATAGTGCAATAAACTTCATTAATGGTTCATGGTCCATTCTCTCAGGAGAAGAAAGGGATGAAGTCAGTTGATGCAAGCTGTTATATGTGTATGTATGCACATAAATTAAAGGCCACCATAAAATCCACAAGCCAGCTTGAGCTCTAACCCCTCTAATGGTAATCACCACTTGTCCTGATGCACTGAATGCAAATCTATAAGGGACCATAGTCCATTAATAAAGTAGAAGGAATAAATCTTGAAAGCTGTAACACCTATTTCCCCTGACTTGTAAATATAACTAGGCTGGCCAAGGACTATAGCAAAACTCATGAAATGTGAATATGTGATGTAAATGGACCTTGAGGAAGAGGTCAATGAATCTGAATAAATTTCTGAATTTATTGCGGAGACGGTGAGGGATGGAGAGAAAAAGAGACCACGATGGCGGTGGAAGGCACACGAAAGGTGGCATTAACTTCCATAGAATTAAATACGTATTTGGAAGGCACCTGAAAAGGTGGCATTAACTTCCACCGAGAATTAAATACCGTATTTGGACTCCACTGGCCCGAAGAACCAAAAGCGGCTCGTTGGCCCTGAAATTCAATGCCTCGTAGGCTGGTAGGCGGATGGCTTGATGAGGGATGGGATGGTGAACCGCCCATCCGTAGAGCCGTCAGGCCTGATCAGTGCGAGGGTAATCACGCCACACGAAACCTCGCGAGAGGATAAGGTGTAAGGCAGAGGCGATTGAATGGGCAGACGCGAGGAGAACTCTGGATTACACAGAGTGAGTGATAGCAGAGAGGAAGGATTGTAACCTTCACTCCTGGTCACTGGCAGACAGAGAGACGCAGTCTCAACAACATCGTGGTCTCAGCTCGAGGGTGGCTAGTGGTAAATCCGCTGGGAGTCGCTACACCTACGGTTGGGTGGAAACGAGCACCCCTCTCAGTAGTTGCTTAAACCTGGTGTATTTCTGATAAGTGTTTTGCCTTTGGCATCTGGAAATATATGTATTCTGATAATTATGCTCATAAGCTGTGAAACTGTGAATGTTTTCATTATAAGAAGGTCTGTATGGTATCTTGATCAGTGATAGTAGTTGTATATGCTTATAACAGAAAACCCACACATGGCTTATGTTGATAAATGAATCTAATTATGCATAAGTTGAACCAAGTCCGACTTCCAGTCCGTTCTTGGGAATTTGTTTCCCCTTATCTGTCTCCAGGAATGCCCTGGAATAGAGCTCTTCATAGAGATTCCCTCCTTGGAAAGGTTTACCAAGAACCTGGAAAAAGGACTTGAATGTGCAAGTCTTAACAACCCTGTATGAAGAGGAATGACCCTCTTAAAATCCCGAAGTAGCAGTGTAGGGATAAGTATTGATCAATGGATGAGATCCTGTCGGGGAATCTGCGGTCATTCACGATCGTTAAATTGAAGGAATAAACGAGGGCGTTAATTGCCTTAACCCTTTTTCCTCTATCTTCATGAATAGCGAGGAAATCAGAATCGTAGACCCCCAGGCTCCATGAGAACATCTGGACCGTTGGTTTTTCCACGTCCAAAGAGCATTGGGAAAGGGCGCGGCATCGGGACCGATCTGAACCATCAGATCTTAGCTAGGAAACTCGGCAGTCGTTAGATCTATAGGGAGATAGACGAGGGTTAAGCCTCGTGAATAGGGGCAAAAGAATCTGAGCCGTCCATCCGAGGAGGACAGGTGGCAGAGATCCAGGGATCTCGCGAATTCGGAGGTTCGCAAGGTAAGAGCCCAAAGGTTGGATGCTCTAAGTCGCGAGTGGTGAAGCCACGAGAGGATCAGGACCGTCCATCCGAGGAGGATAGGTGGCAGAGATCCAGGGATCTCGCAAACTCGAAGGTTCGCAAGGTAAGAGCTCAAAGGTTGGGTGCTCCAAGTCGCGAGGAGCGAAGTGCCGAGAGCCGAGCACGAGAGAACACATCGCAAAAAATTCAAGGTGGGGCCTGCGTGATTGACAGGTGGACACGCATCGCCTAGAGAAGGGAGTCAATGCTCCGTTGACTTCTCGTGTCTCGGGGATTCGCGGGAGAAAGGCATGAGAGCTCAACACTTGGACTTACGAAGTCGCGAGTAGCGAGAGGAAAAAAATTAAATATCGCTTCTCGAGGGTTCGCGAAGGGAAGGTGCCAAGATTTGACGCTACAACTCGCGAAGGGGTGAGTTGCGAGCAGTACGAAGGGAAGGTCAACCTTCGCTGACTTTCAAGTCTCGTAGGTTCGCATAATGGAGGAACGAGAGTTCAACCATTGAACTCACGAAGCGGCGAATAGCGAGAGGAGCTAGAGTTTAGCCTAGCCGGCGGTCATGCATAGAGGACATTGACAGAAGGAAGCTATACCCATTTTGTGATCTCGGGTATCGGTGATTTGTGAAGAAAGTTCGAGGGTATTTGACTCACGACTCGCGAGGTCGCGAGTTGTGAAAGGCGCCTGCATTTAGGCGCGTATGTGGACCTATCGAACTAGGTACTAAAGAAAGGGAGCTAGTGCTTTGTCATTAAGCGGCGTGTAGATCTGGACGGCCAAAATCTGCGCGCCCAGATCTACGGCCAGGATTTCATTCCAAAGCCCCCTCGCCATTCTACCTTCAAGATTGGACTCAATTGTATCGCTGAGTCCTGAAACACGAAAAGGCGCCTGGTTTGGTTGGCCTGTGGTCCTAACCCACGATCACAGGGAGGTGAGCAGGGAAGAACTAGCTTGCACTAGACCCCGTAGGACTTCGGGGATTCTGTCCCTTGAGGAAAAACGAAAACTTTACTACGTTGTAGTGGGTATGTGACAGAAACCTGTAAAGGGGACTTGCAAATAATAATTGTCTATAAAAAGGAAATTGAGGGGCTCAAAATGCAAAAAGTGCCAAGGAAAGGGTATCTCAAGAAACAAGCGCTCCCTCTATAAAGGCACTCATAGAAATGGATTTAATGACACCATAAGCCATGAAGTAAACCCTCATTCACATCACTATCACACTTACTCTTGAAGGGTTTCTTTCTTTCTTTCTTCCCTAGGGACCTACCCCTCTACCTGGGTCTTTTATTTCTTTTCTAGGTTGGCACACCTAATAGGGTTGGATGAAGGCTCTCCCATACTTAAACTTGCCAACTCACATGAGGTCATGGGCTGGTGTGATGCTTGGAGGGGATACAGAGGTGAATTGTTTACATGGCTTATATCTTAAGTGACAACTTACTTTGCATGATTTAAGGACTAATATTTCTTATTCAAACATTGGCTTACCTTGTCTTATAATCTGCGTTATTTTGGATGGCCCTGACATGGTTCTTTGAGGGACATCCTGAGGTTGTACCTAGGACGTTGTGCCTTTATTGCAGGTTGGCACATGTGATGCAGAGTAGTGATTCATCCAACGACTCACCACCCTCAGACATTAGCTCTAACATCCTTGGAACCTTGGACGATACACATATGGGCTTGGCTTGATCAGATTTGGTCATGATGGCACACAGATGGGTTGAAAGCCCACATGTTAGGCATAGTACCCTAGGGATTATTATTCACTAGATTAGGGATGTTGCAGTAGAAGACCACCATCGACATGCAGAGACAAGATGCAACTTCCTCCAGCATGGATGCGACACCCTGGATCTTGGGCGTTGGCCCTCATTTAATGATGATGTCATCTTTTAGGGTTTGATGGTGCTAGGTTTTGATGGACAGTTGGGGTACTAGTGATGATTGACATGACCTTGGGTGGGAAGATACACCATTTTCCATCACTTCACCTTATATTGGTTCCATGTGGCCTTTGGAGGCCTCCTCCTAGCCTAAGAAAGATTGATGTCACCACACGTGTGACCCTTATGATGCATTTTTTGCATTTTGTAAAGGTTAAATGAGGGTTCAATCCCACTTCAAGGTAATTTCATATTATGTTATGTGGAAAAAATGCTAGGCCTAACCTCATATATAAAGGCTAGTGTCATTTTTATTGTGGAACATCACAACTACCTCACACTTCTAGGGTTATACTTCTAAAATTTTCTTCCCTTTAGGCCTCTCAACCTTTCTCTCTTATGCGCTACACTTGAAGAATGATTTTTTGTGGATGGTTTATTGATTTGGATGGATATTTTTTGCAATTAGGGTTTTATACTCTTAATTCTTGGGTGAAGTAATTTTCTTCAATTCTATTATCTATTGTTAATGTAAATGGTTAAATTGTTTATCTTGTTGCCATAAATCTTGTTTTGTTTAAATCCTAAGAGGAAGACATAAGTTCTTCTCTTCCTCATAAATTTTTATTTGTCCAAGTTCTTGGAACTTTCTTTCTAGGGTTAGAAGACTAAAGCCCAAAAGTACTTTCACTTTAGGGTTTTAACACTAGACATTTGATCCTTGACCTAGTTGAAGCTACAAGGGAAAAATGACATCTAGGGCCCAAACGTGCTTGCACCCTAGATATAATTTTCCTTAAAAGTTTGAAGCCTAAGGCCCAAACATGCTTGCACCTTAGGGTTTAGTCTCTACCTCTTTTGCTTCATCTAAATCAATCTTCAAGTTTAATGCATTTGAGACTCCATAGGCCCTAAAAGGATAACAACATTGATCCAGGAGTGAATTTGTGGCTAAAGTAGTTGTTAAAATCAATCTTCTAAATATCTCAAGCACCCTACTAACTCTACTAACTCTAGCCCTAGCAAACTTTGAATATTTCTTGTTGTTGTTATAAAAGTTTTCTACAACCACTGAAAACTACATCAATTTTCTGCATACACCTATCTAAAAGTGGCTTAAATTGTTCAGAAACTACCTCTACCAATTGGATAATAATCTAATGGTTTAATGCTTACTTTTCATGATCAATTGTGGTGTTTCTAAGCATTGTTTCTTGTTGATGTTGCAAATCATTTATTGTTGTTATATAATTGTTTATTGCTGTAATTTGCAACAACCAATGCAATTTTACTTGTCTAGTGTCTAAAGAGGTCATTGTTGCATGCTTTAGTTTGGAAATTATTAATATATTTTATAAATTGTTCTTTGTTCACGAAAGGTACAACAATCATCTCTCTCTCTCTCTCTCTCTCTCTCTCTCTCTCTCTCTCTCTCTCTCTCTCCTAGAACTAGACCTAACTAACAGGTGATCAAGATAGGGGGCAATAGTTTTCGCTATTTCTTGTTATTCAATCCNAGCCTCCCTTGTGGTGGATCTCCTCCATCACTAAAATGAGGGAAGATTCTACTCAGGTGACAATGGTAGTTTCTTCCATAGTTACACAAGATTTGGGGATCTTGTGGAGGGATTTGCACAAGTACAAATCATGTGATGACAAGTACTACCACTATCAATTAAAACAATCACCTTTTTTGTTATTGATGTAGCTAAGCAAATTTAGTGTCTACGGGGTGGACATGTCGGATAAAGCATAGGGGAAGATTAGGGAGTCCTCTTGAGGTAGTTCTAGAATGGGGTGATTTGGAGGTGATGGTGTTGTGTCCTCTATTTCCATCTTAAGAGAGTCGTCCCCAGATATGTCCTCATGGTGTTTAGGTTGGGACACATTCATTTGAAAAAAAAATTGTTCTTTGCATTTATGCCCCTTGAAAAACTTCTCAACACAATTATAGCAAAGTCGGAGGCATTTGGCACTCGACCATTACTTTCTTCACTTTTTAGCTTAATAGAGTAAAACTTGATTTGTCTATCATCGAAGAGATTTAGTCATGCATCTTATATGGAAAAATTCATCAACAAACAAGTTAGCAAAGGATCATGAAGTGGTAGATGGATAAGACAAGTGGATATAGATGATGATGTTAACATGTAAAACTCTTTATTGATGTAAAATATTTTCTTATTAAATTATAATTTACCATAATCCAGTGTTGGTTTTTTCTTCTTTATAACTTTTTCAAAATTGTTGTATTGCTTATTTTGTTTTTGTGTGCATTATTAATGATTTTGGCCACAATATAATTTGAAATTATTGTATTTTTGAATTTGGGAAATAAATTTTAAAAAAATATATTGAAAAGTAATTTATACTACAATCTTTTAAAAGGAATATTTTATATGAAAAAATTTATTTTTGAATGTAGTTTAATTATTTAATTCCATTTTTTAAAAGGAATTTTAAGTAGTAAATTTTTATTATACTTTATCATGGACATTATCATTTAAAAAAAAACCTGCACGAATCTACATTAAATATTTCCATCATGTTTCTATCATAAGCAATCACCACCTAACTCTATTTAATTTGTTCTTGTAAAACAACCTTATACCCCAAATATCATGTATCTTGCACAACACATTTCTACTTTTCATCTCACTCTACTACCCCATCGCGAACCTCTCGGGGAATAACTTGAACTAGTGTACTATAATGCTGCCCATTTATGGTGACTCAACGATGCAAGGACATACACAAAATGACATCTAGGATTATAATAAAAACAAAATCAAAGATACAGAGTAATCAAGTCATGTTTTGATTGTGGAATGTGGTGACCCATTGTCACAAGTCATTCATTATTATGCATGGTATATAGCTTTGAGTTAGGTTTGATTTTCTATTAGTTTATGATTGACCAAAAAATATAAACCTCTTTATCTAAAGTTTTGAAAAATAATTTATTTTAAATTTCAAATCTCATTTATCTGAGATCTTATTGGCTAAAAACTTTGAAATCTTATTGCTGCGTTCACTCCCCCCAATGTTATTGTAATAAATATTTCTGCCATATAATCATTTCATGACTACTCCTTCTCTCCCTATCTCCTTAAACAATAATTTCATTATTATATTCAACAGGTATATGCTACCTAGTAACCTTGTTTAACTACACTTATCAAACTACTAGTAACCTTGTTTAACTATACTTATCAAACTATTAATATATTTTTTAGATTACGTGGCATAACTCCAACTTATCAATAGCCTATCCATGCCATCTCCTCGATATCCTCAATATTTATCTTCCACCGCCTCTGCCCATTTCCGCACAGGTCCGATAGTGAAAGAGGAGACATGGGTTCGATTCAACCGGCCAGCTGTTCCTCAAACTTTGTGCCCCACCGCCTCTGTAAATGTTTACTTCTACAATTTAGGCCTCCACTATCTCTCCACAAGGGAAACTTCATGATTAGATATTCGAACTTTTATACACAAAGAAATCTGTAATTATACACAAAGAAATCTGTAATTATGTGGAAACCAGAACTTTTATACACAAAGGAAGCTGTACTTAAAGGTTGGTTTATTTTGGTGGGTCTTAGAACCAACCTATTAATCTCTATGTCATTATAAATTTGAGATTGGAAGTGCCCCTTCGCTTATATGCATCACAAACTTTTTTAATCAAAAATCTCTCTTTGTCATTTGTTATCTCTAGACACCATCTTGAGTTAATTTTTTTTTTTTAACATTGAGTTAAAAAAACAAACGTTTGTTTTACATTAACGTGCCTTGTAGTAAGAAATTGCAATGCTCAATCAATGTTCTTAATTTTCATGTTTCATTTAATTACTACTGTTATGTTTTTTTTCAAATGGGATGGGTCCAGGGATCAAATTTGAAGGGAAGGGTTATATTTCAAATTGAATGACTAACTCTATTATAATCCTTCTAAATTGACATGTTAAATAAATTATTCTTTTCATATGAAAACGAAAAAATAATTAAAATTTTACTCATAAAATAATTATAATTTAATAATAATCTTTCACATTAAAGACAAAGACAAGCACCAACATTTTTTGGTAATTTAAAATAAATTATAATTAATTAACTAAAATTAAAAGAAATATAAACTAATAATCAATTAAAAAATACAAATTAATAATCAATTAAAATTAAAAATACATAATTAATAATCAACAAAATCTAAAATAAACATAGTAATATCCAAGATACAAGCGAAGCAACGCAATTAATTAAAATAAAAAACATTCATGTGAATATGTTCGGAAACCATTTTGTTTAAATTCTTTGTTTGCTTTACTACTTTTAAAGAAGTTTACATACTGTGTTGAATATTCAAAGCCTATTTCTTCTTTTTTTACTTCTTGGTTAATAGGAAAAAAAATTATGAACAAAATCAACTACGTTTTTATTGGTGAGTCTTCTGCTCAGCCATAATAATAATTCAATCTTGTATATGATATTTTCACTTATTCAGTCTTGTATATGATATTTTCACTTATATCCGGCCGAGAGAAACACAAACCACACTAACATATATTGGGGCAGCCTTCTAATACAAATATAAATCTCCTTAACACTATGAGTGGAGAATAAATGAACCTGCTAGATTCTCCCTAGATTCTCCTTAACAAAGATAAACCTACAACAGAACCCACAAAGATCCAAAATTTGGGAAGGGTTGTCTTGACAAAAGAAATTGACTTACAGTGTATAGTAATATATCTTCCAATTTCTGTGTAGTAATATATCTCCCAATTTCGAATTCACAACCCTCGTTGTTGTTGGTGTTTAGAGAATTCACTTCCAATTCACTTGATCTTTCATCTCTCTAAGTTTAATAAATAAAATATGCATGCATGCAAGAGCTCCATAAAAATAGGTTTAATCTTTCATCTCTCTGAGTTTAATAAATAGAATATGCATGCATGCAGGAGCTCCATAAAAATAGGATTGTATTTTAGAAAAAATATAACCATTCTCTTTTTGAACTGACTTGACATATGAAAAATTGGTAATATTTTTTTTTATTATTACTAAGATATAGAGAAAAAGATTCTTAACATTATTTTTTATTACTAAGATATAGGGGAAATGACTAATAAAAAAATAAACTTATAAAAAAAATAAAAAGTAGAACTTATTAAGGAAATTTTCAACTCATAAAAACAATGAAAAGTCAATATATTAAGAAATTTTTCATTGCCCTTCAAATGAAAAAATATGAAATCATTTCTATTTCAAATTTGAGAAGTGTTTTTTTATATTAATTTTCATTTGCATTGAAAATAATTTTAAATGCTTTTCTGAAGGGCACAAGGCTCTTGAAGGGCAATGAAAACCTCAATTTTGATCCCTGGACGGGTCATCTATTTGTGATTAGTAGTCAACTAATTAAATTATGAGGTTTTGTTTAAATTTTCTAAGTTGCAGTTTGCGATTAGTCACAATCTCCTGTTTTTCTTAATGTATAAATAGTTTTTCTTATTGTATAAATAGATTAGATGTATTAAAAAACACATGTAACATTCAAATTACAAAGAATTAGTTAAACAAAAATAAACCAAAACTATGAAAAAACCCAAAAAATAAAACAAATAATAATTTCATGCAGATTTATATCAAACCAAAACTTAAAATAGTTAGACAACATCAAACATTTATACTACATCCTAAAATTATACATTGACATTTGAGATGAGGTCAAACGTTTATACTACATCCTAAATCCTAAATTATCGGTTGACATTAGAGGCAATGTCCTTTTAGTTAGGAGGTGCTCGGCTCTACAATTTAATGCAAACGTGTATCATATGTAACCTGGCATGATAATTTCACTTAAACTTAAGTGGATAAATGGACTATATGGCCTAATGCAAATATCCAATGAAATTTAAATTTAAGTTAATTATTATTACTCATTTTTAATAATATAAATAGTTATAAAATTACATTTTTATTCATTTCAAATATAAATAATTATAAAATTACATTTTTATGCATTCAAAATATAAATTGTTATAAAACTATATTTTTATGCATTCAAAAATGCTTTCATTTATAACTAGTTTTTTATTATTGTTTTTTAATTAAATAAATAATTATAAAATTGCATTGTTATAAAATTATATTTTTATGTATTCAAAATTGTTTTCTATATAAGAAGTTTTTTATTATTAATTTTTAATAACATAAATAATTATAAAATTGCATTTTTATGCATTCAAAATAGAGCTAGAGGCAATGATTGATAAAAAAATCAAAGATACCATTCAAACTCAAATAGAGGAGAGATTCTTAGGGTTCAAGAGTGAATTGCAAACAATGAAGGATAGAATTCAAGAAATGAAAAAACATAAACAATCAACCCAAGAAGGAGGGGTTGAAGGAAATCACAACTTGAGAGATAAGATTAAAGAGCTAGAAGAAAAACTAACCAACAATTTGACCCTCAGTAATATGGAAAACAAATTAGATATCAAACCCATCAAA
>SNQJ01S0198780.1:0-15769 GCA_010110895.2 Picea sitchensis
GCCAGTGGGGCTAGCGTGACCAGAAAGGCGCGTCGCGAATCGGGAAATTGCGAGTCCCGGGGACATGTGTTTTGTGTCATCACAAATGCCGAAATCCTGATGGGAGGTTATACGGCAGTGGTCTTATGGTAAGTGGTCACATGGACTATTGTATAGCATAGAGGGATAATGCGTTAGGGGCATATCGGGGATCGGATAATTGCGAGTTCTGAGGACTCGTGAATTACGACAACGGAAATCCTGAAACTCCGATAGGAGTAGCCCCGTACAGAAGGTAAGACCACGGTCGTAAAGGCAGTAAACCACAGGCTTGGCCTGGGGACTTAATGCGTAAGGAGCACATCAGGATTCGGAGGATCGCGAGTCGTGGGGGTGATTGAGTTTTGACATTAGAAACCCCGAATCCCGATATTGAATCAGGGATTGGCACTTCGCTAATGCAGGCATCTGGAGATGTTCCTTGTTAAAGGGGATATTAAACTCAAAATTTTTAAACTATGATAGTGGGTGTGTTACACAAGGTAAGGGAGGTGAAGCAACCGATGGAATGTGTGACAGTGAAGGTGTATACTCCTAGGGTGGGACAAGAATGTGGGGAATGCGATTCTGTGAGAAATGGGCATAATTGGTTCCTCGGAGAGAATCCTTCCTCATAAACTGTGTGTCTTCCTGTTGACCTTTCCTAGCCTAGAATTCCCTTGCCCAGTGGAGATTAGTCCCAAATCGGGGGTGACCTACTTCTTAGAGTGATGAGCAACACGGTCTAAGGCTGGGAGGTTCGTGGAAGGTCTGCACGTAGTTGGTGGTGTTATTCTAGTTGAAAAGATAAGTATAATTTATGTGCTTAATTTTATGTTATGCATACCTGTGATAATTGAATCTTATCATGTATTCCATTTTGTAGATGAATTATTGTTTATTCTATTTGAATTTGTATGGTAACAATAACTCTGTGTTATTTATTTTAAATTTATTAAAATGCATGTTATATATATATGTGTGTGTGAATTTTCTGTAGTAGTAGCATTGCCTGACCTATTGGTGGATGGGGATGTTACAAAATGGTATCAGAGAATGGTTTCAACACTGAGCTTGGATGGGCCATGTTAGTGGAAATTGAAGCAAGAATTTCAAAAAAGAATTGTTGTCAAGATGGACAAAATTCAAGTTCAGAGCAAGTTTTCCGCACTGAGCCTGGATGGGCTGGATTAGTGGTCTTTGGACCTCATGTTTCAAGAGGAAATTGTGTCTGGAGGACTAATTTCGGACCTCAAAACATCCTTGAGTGCCAATATGATACTTTGGCCATGTTACGAAGCTCAGGAGGAGTAGCGGTATCATAAAACCACGAGAGAAGTTTTATTGGGCCGCAGAGTAATGTGGGTCGTAGGATCTATTCAGAAGGAAGGGAAACCCTTTTACGACCGTCAGATCTGAAGAAGGTGCATGAGGGTTATCTTGGAATCCTTTCAGAGTTCGAAAATCAGGAGAAGTGGGGTACGCTGAGGTACAAACTTCTGAAATCCGAAGCTCCAAGGTCCTAGAAGAGATCTACACCGTAGATCTGAGGGGAGAGCTCAACTGTTAGATCCTGTGAAGTCGCACTCGGGTTAGTCATGAGAACCCTTCGAAATTCGCGAAATCAGAAGATTGGAAGTGAAGAGAGGTGAACACCTCTGAAGCAACAAATCGCGAAGTGGATATTGACTATTTGTTGCGTGAGAGATAAGGACCGTCGATGATCTAGGGAGAGTTCATAACTACGACAATCGGGAGAAGCGAAATGTGCTAATGCACAAACTTCCAAAGCCTGAAGTTTCAAAGTGAAAGGGTAGACATGGTGGGACCGGATGACGTTGCTTGGGGTGACATGGAGCTTCCTAAGCGTACCATGTACCATCGCCTTAGTTGGTGATAGTTGTACTATGTGGGCCCGGAGGATAGAGAATCCATAAGTTTGGAAGTCATGAGATTGGAAGGAAGAAAGCGTGAAGGCTTCCAGAACTCGATGGTCCGAAGTTCCGAAGTCTCAGAGCTCCGATGCCTGAAGTTCCACGGTGGGTGTCAGTGGTTAGATGCCGAGTAACCATGGACATTTGACCTTCCCCACGTCGCAAGTTCGTTAGTTAAAAACTTAGGAAGTTGTTGTGAGGTACTTTGAAGACTTCTGACACTCGAAGTCCCAAGTAAGTGCCTATTGAGATAGCGCTTGGTCACAACCTGTGATCACATGGGTTGGGGACCAAGAAAAAAGGGGCTAAGGCCTGAAATTGTTACAGAGCTGAGTAGAGCTTGGAAAATTCATGAAATCTGAATGTTTTCTTAAATCGTGTTGGTTTATGAATTCTGTGGGAATTGTTAAGGATTGATGGCCTGACAAATTCTAGTTGAAAAGGTTTTGTTTGCAGAGTTCAATGAGTGTCAGGACCAAAGCGAATTGACATTGAATGCAGAGAATGGAAGAGACACAAAATGATTCCAGTTCAGATAATGAAGAAAAAGGAATGTATGTCCATTTGGGAGTTGAAGGATCGAACTCCAATGGGCATGGAGAAGAGATATATAAGGAAGGAAACATGATGAAAATCATTGAAAGATTGCAGAAAGATGCCAAACTCACCGAGAAAATAGTAGAAAGCTCAGGAAAGCTCAGGAAAAACAGGGAGAATTCAACTTAAAGTTGATGAAGAGGTTGGAGAGAATAGAAAAGAATTTGGATAGGGAGATTGACTCAAGCAAATTAAGGAATCGCAAGACCCCTAAGAAAAAAATAATATCAAGAAGCATTAGCAGGCATCGTCATCACTCCCTAAAACATTCCAATAAGGAGGTACACAATAGTTCAAGCCCATCTCCTACCAGAAATCACAGGATATATGGAGTGGATGAACTGAAGGGTGAAATGAACAAGATTAAGCCTCCTACATTTGATGGAGAACACAATAAGGAGGAAGATGTGAGGACATGGTTGCTTGGCATGAGGAAATATTTCCAATTGTAGAATTATTCCTCTCATGCAGAAGGAATATTTGCAATGTATCAAATGAAAGGAAAAACATCCATGTGGTGGGATAAGCTTGTGCAGGTGCAACACATTAAAGAGAAAGATATTACTTGTAAGGATTTCAAGAATTATTTTGAAAATAAATACTTGACTAAAAGATACTATGATAAACAAATGAAAGAGTT
Organism: Picea sitchensis; assembly: GCA_010110895.2. Lineage (NCBI taxonomy): Eukaryota > Viridiplantae > Streptophyta > Pinopsida > Pinales > Pinaceae > Picea > Picea sitchensis. The sequence goes on from SNQJ01S0198780.1 coordinate 3,190, forward strand.
CTTCGAACTCAAGCTTGGTAGCATGACCATTGATGAATACGAACAATTTTTTTTGGAATTGTTGAAGTATGTTCTGTTCATCAAAGATGAGACTGTCAAAATTCAAAGGTATCTGAGTGGACTACCACCTTCCATTGGGGACAAGATTCGGTATGATGACCCTAAGACTATGGAAAAAACGTTAAGGAGAGAAAAATGCTTGTACTATGCGCAACAATATGAAAAGCCTGCTTTCCGGAAGGCTTGGGATGACTAGAATAAGTTTAAGAAAGAGCAGAGGAAGAAGGGAAACAAACCTCCTTTTTTCAGAAACAGTCTTCAAGGACAGTCATGTTTTAGAGAGCCCAGGAAGGCTGAAGTAGGTGGGCAATTTCCAAGGTAGACACCTATAGAATGTTGGGGTTGTAAAGGAAATCATAGGTAGAGAGACTGCACCCACAAAAATGACAAAGTGAGAACTGTCCACAATGTTCAGCAGGCTAAAACAATGGAGGAAATGGACATAAGTGTACCAAGGATCTATGCAGCCTTGGACAACAAGAAAGCTGAATTTTAATCACACATGATTGAAGTGGAAGGTATGATCAACAACCATGCCTTTACTATTTTAATTGATTTAGGGGCTAGCCATAGTCATATAGAGCCTAGAGTGGTGGAAAGTTTTCATTTACCAAGAAGCAAGCATGATAAATCTTGGTTTGTGCAGTTGTCTACAAGAGACAAGAGAAAGGTTGTCGAGTTGGTTAAGTCATGTCCAGTGGACATGAATGGACTGAGAAAAAGGGATGAATTGAAAATTCCACCTTTAGGTTCTTATGATTGTCTAATTGGGATGGATTGGTTGGACCAACACCACGCCATCCTAGACCGTCATAACAAGGAATTCACTTGCCTATATGAGGAGGGGAATTATAGAACAATCCAAGGAATTCCTAGGGTTGTTGCTATCAGATAAATCTCATTAATGAAGCTGAAGAAGTGCTACAGGAAAGGCTATCAATTATTTGCAACCCATGTGGAGGAAGCATCTAAGTATGAGGTATCAAAGATTGAAGATCATGTGGTATTAAAAGAATTCAAATATGCATTCCAGGAGGTACCAGGATTACCCCCAAAGAGAGATATTGATTTCTATGTAAACTTGATGCCTGGAGCAACTCCAGTATCGAAATATCCTTATAGAATGAGTACACCAGAGCTTAAAGAAATGTAATTGTAGCTTGAAGAGATTCTAAAGAAGGGGTATATACACCCAAATGTGTCACCTCAGGGAGCCCTGGTCCTGTTCGTGAAGAAGAAGGATGAGACACTGATATTGTGTATCGATTTCAAACAGTTGAACAAAGTGACTATTAAGAACAAGTATCATTTGCTGAGGATCGATGATCTCTTTGATCAGTTGAAGGATGATAAGATATTTTCGAAAATAGATCTTAGATCAGGGTATCACCAGGTATGAATAAAGGATGAAGACATCAATAACACCACCTTTAGAACAAGGTATGGTCACTATGAATTCACAATGGTTCCATTTGGGTTGTCAAATGAACCTGTTGTTTTTATGTGCCTAATGAATGGTGTGTTCAGAGAATATCTAGACAAGTTTGTCATAGTCTTTTTGGATGACATATTGGTGTATTCCAAGTCAAATGAAGAGCATGAACAACATATGAGGATGGTGTTGTGGGTGCTAAGGGACCACCAGTTGTATGCCAAGTTGAGAAAATGCTCATTTGATCAAAAGTAGATCCATTACTTGGGGCATATCATCTCAAAGGATGGGATAGTCGTGGATCCTTAGAAGATTAAGGCCATAAGAAAATGGCCAACGCCAAATAATGTGATAGAAGTCAAATCCTTTATGGGTCTAGTTGGTTATTATAGAAGGTTCATTGCAGGGTTCTCAAGGATAGCTTACCCTATCACTTCCTTGCAAAGGAAGGAGAAGAAATTTCAATGGACAGGGGAATGTGATAAAAGCTTCCAGCGATTGAAGCAACTGTTAACTAGTGCTCCAATCCCGAGAATTGCAGATCCGAATGTGCATTTTGTGGTTTGCACTGATGCATGCAAAGAAGGATTGGGAGGAGTCCTCAGTCATAATGGATTCATAATTTGTTATGAATCCAGAAATTTGAAAGAGCACGAAAGGAATTATGCCACTCATGATTTAGAGTTGGCATCCATCGTTCACGCTCTAAAGAAATGGAGACATTACCTCATGGGAAGGAGGTTTGAACTAAGGACCGACCATAATGGTATGAAGTATTTGTTTGATCAACCAACCTTGAATGATAGGCAAATTAGATGGCTGGAGTTTCTTTGTGAGTATGACTTTGATATCAAGCATATCAAAGGAAAGGAGAACAAAGTGGCTGATGTGCTCAGTAGGAGAGTGCATAAACTACATGCTACAACCATTAGCATGTACCGAACTGATATTAAAGGCATAATTTTGGAGGCTACAAATGAAGATTTGCAGTACAGGGATTTGGTAGCAAAGCTACAACAAGGCAATATGCCACAGAAAGTGGAAAATTATAAATTGGAAACTGATGGAACACTTCTGTACAAGAATTTCTTTTTATACCTAATGTCCAGGACTTGAAACTTATGATTTTGAATGAAATGCAAACTGTGGCAACGGTTAAGAGCCACTACTTTTGGCCAGGTATGAAGAAAGAAATTGCAGAATACATCGCCAAATGTATGGAATGCCAGAAGGTTAAAGATGAGCATAGGCACCCAGTAGGGTTGCTACAAATTTCACCCATTCTTTAGTGGAAGTGGGAAGTGGTGACAATGGATTTCATCATAGGATTGCCCATAATAGGCGAGCAACATGATTCAATCATGGTGGTGGTGGACAAGCTTACGAAAGTTGCCCATTTTATTCCACTAAAGACTACTCACAAGGCAACTGATGTTGCTGATATTTTTATGAGGGAAATAACATGATTGCACCGTATTCCCAAGACTATTGTGTCTGACAGGGACCCGAAATTTACCTCCAAGTTTTGGAAGGGGTTGTTTAAAGGGTTTAGAACAAATCTAAACTTCAGCACATCCTATCATCCTGATTCTGATGGGAAGATAGAGAGGGTGAACCAAGTAATAGAAGACATGCTAAGGATGTATGTGATGGACACACCATCCATATGGGAAGACTACCTACACTTGGTAGAATTTACCTACAACAATGGGTATCAAGCATCGTTGAAGATGAGCCCATTTGAGGAAATTTATGGCAGAAAGTGCAACACTCCAGTAAGTTGAGATAATCCAGCTGATTGACTAGTGGTTGGGCCAGAGGTTCTCAAGTAAACGAAAGAGAAAGTGCTAAAAAATAAGAAAAATTTGAAGGCTACCCAAGACATACAGAAGAGTTATGATGATAAGAACAAAACCCACTGAGACTTTAAAGTGGGTGACCATGTTTTCTTGAAAGTAAAGGCCAATAGAAGTTCCATGAAGTTGGGAAATTGTTCGATGTTGGCAGCGAGATTTTGTGGGCCATTTGAAATCCTAGAAAGGATTGGTCCAGTTACATATATGATTGCATTACCTACATCCATGACTGTACATAATGTGTTTCATGTTTCATTGCTCAATAAATGTATACTTGATGCTAATCATGTAATTGATTGGAATGTGATTCAGGTGGAGCAAGAAGGCATATTGCAAGTGCATCCGGTGTGCATATTGGACCAAAAAAGAAAGTAGCTCCAGAATCGATCCATAGGGCTTGTAAACATCTAGTGGATATGGTACAGTCCTGAGGATGTGACATGGGAGCACGAGGATGCTATGTGGGCATAATACTCGCATCTTTTTGAAATCTTGTTGATGCTGTGTAAAATTTGCATTAAGGACAGTGCACAAATAAGGGGAGGGGATTGTAATATCCCCAAGGATGAGCCCCTGTTGTATTTATGAATTATAAACAAGTTTTGTAGGCTGGTGAGCCGAGTGTTGATAAGATGGTGGGCTTATGTGTTTATTGGGCCATAGAGCCTAAGTGTTAAAGGCCAAGAGCCTGATTTTATATATGTATTTATGTAAATCATTAATAAAATATAAAAACATCGTTGTGTGTAGAACAAACTCGAAGAAAGAGTGATGGGGGAATAAGCTTCCACAAAGATGGGTAAGGGAGAGGAGGCTAATTTTTGGGCCTAGGGGTTGATCTACGGGGCTTACCTCTAAAGGGGATAATAATTTATTATTACTTCCTAAAAGGCTGAGGTGGACAATTGTTGAGTGTTGTCCTAAGTTCCTGGAAAGGATCATATGCAAAATGGAGTGCATGCAGCTCCATGAAGACATGTGTCGAGTTGGGCACATGAAGTTAAAGATGCATAAGTCATCCATAGAGGGGGTTTGCTTCCCATTCTATCACCCTCCACCTGAGTTCATAGGATTTGGGCATCTGCAACTGCATACCCGCACATATTGAAGAAAACCCTTACATAAGGTTATTCATTCGGCCACTCTCCCATCCTTCGTCTAAACCCGAGACCACCATCATCGACCTCTATGTTTTGTCCTATAGTCACGTATCCTAAACCGATTGAGAACCGTGGACTGAGCCGCGTCTTCGGTGAAGCCCGAACATTCCGTATTTGTCTGTGTCGTGTGTGTCATAGTGGTTGTTGATTGTGGCCTTGCAGTTCCTTGGCTGAGTGTGGCTTGTCACCATCGTATGTTCCTTTTTGAGCCTTGTTGTTGTCCTCTTGGTGCTGGAACAGAGTTGAAGAAGTAGGTTGTCAGGCCTATGTGCAACACTCTCTCTAGACGAAGGAGGTGGTTTTGGTTGAAGAGGCAGGTTGTCAGGCCGGTGGGAAACTCTCTCCAGGTGAGAGAGTGTGCTGAGGAAGTGAGAACTCCTAGAAAAGGTTCTGTAGCTGCTACAGAGCTATGAGAATTATGGTCCAGCATGTTGTTGAATCCCAAGGTAGGGGAGGTGAAGCAATCGATGGACTGTGTGACAGTGAAGGTGTATACTCCTGGGGTGGGGAAGGCATGTGGGGAATGCGAATTTGTGAGCAGTGGGCATAAGTGGCTCCCGGGAGAGAATCCTTCCTCATAAACTTCATGTCTTCTTGTCGACCTTGCCTAGACTAGAATTCCCTTTCCCAGTGGAGCTTAGTCCCAACTCGGGGGTGACCTACTGCTGAGAGTGATGAGAAGCACAGTCTAAGGTTGTGAGGTTTGTGGAAGGCCTGCATGCAGTTGGTGGTGTTATTCCAGTGAAAAGATAAGTATAATTTATGTGCTTATATGTTATGCATACCTGTGATAATTGAATCTTATCATGTATTCCATTGTGTAGATGAATTACTGTTTATTCTATTTGAATATGTGTGTGTGTGTATATATATATATATATATATGAATGTTCCGCGGTAGTAGCATTTCCCGACCTGTTGGTGGTTGAGGATGTTACACCATTATTCACAATTATTGTAACCATTGTACCTCTAATACAACATCGACACCACCCATTTGGATTGCAATCATTGGACTATCTAACAAATATTTCCCCATAGTAATATTAATACTATGGAACTTCCCTAAACAATTTGTTTCCTCCATATGAAATCATTACTTGAAACTATGGTGCTAGATATATAAAGAAATTGAGAAATTTAGTTAATTTGCAATTAATCAAGTTATGGGTACTACTATAATCAATCAATGTTGTTACATTTTTATTTTTGATATGCCCTTCTATCTTGATATTTTGAGGAGTGTTGATTCCATTCAATGCAAGACAAGAAATCGATGGAGTAGTCTCTTCCAATTCCAGTTTTAACCCTTATGAACTATAATCTATTATGTAATTGTGACTTAGGCTGGTGAGACGATAAAGTTGAAAAGGGGCTAGAGTGCCTAGGAAATGTAATACATCTATATACATTAATAAAAAAATACATCGATGACTGCAATACGGACAAGGACAAAGAGATAGGGGGCAATGATTCCACAAGAGAGGGGGTGTAAGGGGATAAGTCGTTTTATTACATTTTATTTACCCATAATTGATTTTATGGAGAAAAGTGGTTACAATAGCTTCTTGGGAGGAAGGCCATGTGGTTATTGTTTTCATGTAATTATATAAACATCCCTTGGGGGATTTTTTGGGGGTTCTTCTTCTTCTTCTTCACTCACTCTCTCGGTGTTCTGGGTTCACTTTCTCTTATTCATTCACTATTAAACCCTTCTCACTCTTTCATTATTTTTGGTGCCTCATTCTTACTAATTTGTGTTCTCTTTTTATGAACATGGAAACAAATGGATTTAAGAGGAGAGCCATTGCTAGATGGATGTAATAAATTATCATTCCAGGAGGAATGGATGCCTGTGTGCATGATATTGATGGTAGTTCTGAAAGAAAAATCCACAAATAAGAATCCTTGGAGTTTCCAATAGGGATATTTACTGACCGGTAGCCCTGGAGAGAAATGTGACAACCTGAGGGATTGCATGACAGAGAAAGGTGTTCATTTCTTTGGGTTGTGCAGGCTGAGGGGAAAGAGAGTTGGAAATTCGGATTTGTTGTGTGGTAGGAAAACTTGAGAGATAGTTAGTCAACTGTTGTGTGTTTTATATTTGTCCTAGGACCTGTCCTTGTGGTTTCATAGCCTTGGATGGAGGGTGACCTGTTATTGAGAGTAAAAGAAAAACAATGTGTATGGTTGGGAGGAACGTCCTTGGTATGCGACCAGCTGGTGAATGTTTTCTTGTAAAGATAAGTGCTCTCTGTGTTTATGTATAATGTATATTCCACTGTGTATTTAATTATATCTGAGATATGTATTTATATTGTGCTTGTCTATTGGTTTTTTTTATGTGTATGGCACATTGTTTATTTCTTTTATGTTGTAGCATGGACCTTGGTTAATGCATGTGGGTATTTCATGCTTGATTTCAGATTAAATTTTATTAGAATTCGAGATCAATTCAGAAGTGAGTTTTTGGAGTAGTGCGACCAACCTGTGGGTGGCTGGGTATGTTACAGATTGATAGCACGCCCATCCTATGGGTGGATGAGTATTTTACATAATGGTATCAGAGCTTCTGTTTGAAACACTGGACCAATATGGGTCAGAACGAGTTCGAATTTGAGAAATTCGATGTCATAGATTTCAAACTGTGTGAATTTGGGGAAAAACGAAAATATTAGAGAGAAATATCCCAAAATTCATGGGAAAATTTGAGTTTAAATAATTCACGATTGTCTGATAAGTTTAATGGGTTCGATCTTTAGATTTGTAGAGCCAATTTCAACTTGGAAGGTTGAAAGTTCCTAATTTTTTTAATGTTCGTTGTAGCGTGAGGTGCAGAGGAATCCAATATAAACCTAAAGCTTAGTAGATGTAGCGTATTAGGTTGCACGGGTTCATAGCACACAACATTAAGACCTTTGGAAAGGTCGAAGGAAAGCTTAAGAGAGATAACATTGGAGGAATCATGCAGAATACAAAACGTCATGCAAACGAAGATCCTTGTAAAGGATTATGGAATTGTGACCATCCCCTTTTGAATTTTGGAAGCGATCAAAATATTTGAATCAGGGAAACTCTAGATTGTTAGATCAAGATTCAAGTAAAAAACAACTATCAGATTGAGCTGGTCGATCATCAGTCATTGATCAAAGCCAACAAGAGATGGAAAAATCCAAAACTTCATAGCTTCGACGATTATGGGAGACAAGGCATAAGCATGAAAAAGGCCGAAGTCGTGAAGTCTCGTCGATCATCCGATATGATAGGAGGCTCGAGTGAAATATCAGTCGTTGGTCAGGGTCACCCAAACTTGACCACTTCGAGAAGTTTAACTCTGGGAGAAACAAACCATTTTAGAACTGTTATAACTCGGAGTCTCAGAGTGCCGAAGTCTCAAATTCTTGTTGACTGTTAGATCAAGGGAAGGACTTCAGGAGTAATGTTGATTGTTAGATCTAGCAATGGTGGAAGAATAAAGTAAGCATAGGTTTTAACTGACAATAAGAGGTCATCATTGCTTTATGACCACTTCGACACGTATAACTCTGGGGGAAATTGAACTACTCAAGAGTCATAGTATCCCAGAGTCCCGAAGTGTCGAAGCCTCGAAATCTCACCAATCATCATATTGAAGGAAGAATTTGAGAGAAATGTCAGTTTTTATATTAGAAGTACAAGGATAGAGAAGTTTCAGGACTCCGAAACTTCGCCACTTCGATGAATACTGGAGATGAGGCAAAGTCACAAAGTGTTGAAGTCGTGAAGTGCTGAAGCCACAAAGTGCAAATCTCCAGCTGCGAGATTGTGCAGGTCGACATATATGGAGTGGATGAACATGGACCATATGTTTGGTGGATGATGTGTTTTATACAACGTGGTAGTGGTGCCATATGGGGACACATTGTTGACGATAAAAATTGCAATGAGGATTTCGCCCACAAAGTATTGCTAAAGCCTATTATTTAAACTAAGCTAATGATATATAATACTAGTAGGTGGGACCCGCTTGTAGATTGGAGGATCAGAGATAGTCTTGTTTCACATTTTATGTTGTTGTTTCGATGATTCTTATAGGGTTCTACATGATTGATGATGAAATATTGGTTTTATTTGCGACAGGTGGCAGATGGATAATGCATGTTATGTGTTGGTTCTGTTGCTCTAAGCTATAAATTCCATGTTATAAATGGCTTATGTTCACTGGAATTATATTGCTATTGTAGCCATGATTTGTCACATGTTATACCTGCACAAGACACATGTTAGTTATAACAAGAGACAAGAGAAATATGGGAAAAAATCCAAGAAGAAGGAACAAAACTATGCTATGCTATGCTATATTATATGCATTTGAAATTAAAGAAATTGATGTTAGTCCTAACTAGCAATGTTAGTGGATATACGATTTTTATTGAGTTATATGGGGCACATGTGATATATGTTATAGTATGGGTTTTGGGAAATGATTAATATGGATTGGGTGGTGCATTTGGGAAGAAATGTATGCAAGTTTCGATGCATGGATTAATGGCATGGATTAATGGTTTGGCTGGTTGTCTTGTACTACATAATTGAATGAAGGGAGGATGGAAGTGACGTGCAGTAAATGAAATTCACTCCATACTTCTCCCACTGAACGTCACCCTAGATTGGTTATTGTTCATTTGATTTTTGCTATGGTTAAGCTCCGATATTCAGGCGCGGAAAGAAATTCTCGACCAAGCTTGCATTTTAAGTCCATTTGGTTACAAGTATGCTTTTTTCGCCCATCCATGAACTCGCTCTGTTTATGAAATAACTGTTGGCTCGATGATGTATTGGACTGTGTTTTCTTGAGGCTGGAAACTGTGTAAACTCATGGTGTTTCTCTGGAATGGATGTTTGTGTTATTCGTTGCGAATGGAAAATTTGATGGTTGAAGTCATGATTTCATTGACTGATCTGTGTGGTGGAAGCCATGATGGCTCTCTATTATCTTTATGGGTTTTTGTTGGAGGGTTTCATTCTGTTTGGAATTGTTGGCCGTCTCCTCATAGTTATTGTAACCACACCACAATTTTTCGTTCCTATTTCCACACATATCCGTCGCACCTTCCACGAAAGAAAAGACTATTTTTCATCGCTATTTTTTCGTCGATATATCCACGAACTAGGTGTTCGTGGAAACAACGACAAAATTAGCTCTCCACGTGGTGGTAGGTTTGCCTTATAAAGCATGAAAATTGTGATGAAACTTCGTCACAATAGGGATGGCAAAATAGATTATGACATAGATGCCATACGTGCAACACAAAACTGTGGAAAGTTGCGACGAAAAAGAATGGCAATAGCGACGAAAACATTTGGCAGAGATAAAACTTACGACGCAGATGCTATATGTGTGACGAAAAATCATGGAAAAGTGCGACGAACTTTCATCTCTATTGCCACACTTGTTCAAAAAAAATCATTGCCTTGTGACAAACTGTCATCGATATTTCCACACTTCCTTTAAGTTTAAAAAAAAAATCCTTCCAGAAAGGTGATTGGGCACTCCTCTATGATTCCAGATTTTAGGATTTTCCTGGAAAATTACAGACAAGGTGGCTGGGACCATATGAAATTAATGAAGTTCATGATAATGGCACTGTCACTTTAATTACCATCGACGGGTCTAGGTCTCCCTTTTTTGTCAATGGACACTGGCTATGACTTTACCATCAACCACCTTCAAAAGAATCCTTCTGCCAAGAAGTAAGTAAGGATTGATGTTCCTTTGTTGTTCCTTTCATGATTTTTTTCTTATTGTGGCTCCTTTGTTGTTCCTTTTAAAAAGAACGATTGTTGTTCCTTTCACGATTTTTTTCTTATTGTGGCTCCTTTACTGTTCCTTTTAAAAAGAACGATTGTTGTTCCTTTGCTGTCCCTTTCACGATTTTCTTCTTATTGTGGCTCCTTTGCTGTTCCTTTTAAAAAGAACAATTGTTGTTCTGATTCTTGATCTCTTGTATAAGGGTATAAGTTAGACATGTGGCCTTTGGCATTTTTTCATCAAAGGACAAGAGATCTCATCGCGAGTCGACNTTTTTCTTATTGTGGCTCCTTTGTTGTTCCTTTTAAAAAGAACGATTGTTGTTCCTTTCACGATTTTTTTCTTATTGTGGCTCCTTTACTGTTCCTTTTAAAAAGAACGATTGTTGTTCCTTTGCTGTCCCTTTCACGATTTTATTCTTATTGTGGCTCCTTTGCTGTTCCTTTTAAAAAGAACAATTGTTGTTCTGATTCTTGATCTCTTGTATAAGGGTATAAGTTAGACATGTGGCCTTTGGCATTTTTTCATCAAAGGACAAGAGATCTCATCGCGAGTCGACTTGTTCACTTAGGTTACAATCTAATGAGTGGAATTATCATCATCTAGCTACCAAACTAGGATAATGGTCTTCTTTGGAAAAGACAATTCAAACCATTTATTAAGGATATGGGCTCATCTATGGGTTAAAAGGAAACCATGTCGAGGCTATGGACACCTGCTGGCAGCAATGGCTCTGCTTGTGGTATCTTAGTATACCTTAAATATGCCAAGTTTTAGTGTGTTTTTAGATTTCCTTTTCTAAACATTGAGGCTATCATTCCAGATATATCTAATAAAAAAAAGGGGAGAGTAACAATGTTATGATTTGTGGAAAATTTTAACATGTGAATAAATTTAAAATCATCCAGAATCCTTTTCCTCAAACAGTTTCTACCATGGGTATGATAATTTGAATTTTCCACACAAAGTGATGATTATTGTTAGTACCATTAAAGTGCTTGATTGAAAGTTATTAATGATTGTCTTTTCCAGCGGCAACGACAGTGATGGCATAGCAATCACACCTCACAGTCACTCCCCGCCATTATTACATTCGTACATTTGACGGTCGAGGTCGACCTTTCCATTTATGGGGGGTAGATGCCCGACACATTTACCGATAGATTTCAATGAATGCAGTAATTACAAAAATGCACATTTTTCTATATACACACAATGTCGTTCTATATTTGACTCGTTCTTTTGTTTTCAAAAATCTGGTTGAGTTAAGCTGCAACAAGGAACATTAGTCGTCCTCACCTGCTTACAGAAATATGGGAGGTCGAAGTGTGCAACGGGAACCAACACTCTTACAAGTAACTGAGCATGCAAGAGAAATCCTACACCGTCTGGGGTGGGCAGAGTACTTCAATCGGTTGCAGGGATACGATACAGATATCATGGTAGAATGCTTTCAGAAATTGCAGGGAGAAACCTCCATGGTTCGATATATACAAATTCCAGTCACTCAGGAAATCATAGCAGAGGTTACGAGCCTTCCTAACATAGGAATACAATGGTCTGGAAGATATACAATGCTTAAAGAAGCTGTAGAATCCTTTGTAGACCCTGGAGAGGAATTGGATAAAAAAAGAAAGGGACTTAACCCCAACACTCTCAACAAACCCTGGAAAGAACTGGCAGGTGTCATACATAGGTATATCACATGTGATGGAAGATATGATGTGATCCACCCACGCCACCTCAAACTACTAGCTGCGCTCAAACAAGGGTTAATAATCAATTTACCATTTTTTCTAAATGCTATGTTACATGAGGTTGCTATAAGAACACAAAAGGAAAAAGATCCCGTTACTATCATCAACCACCATGGATTGGTAAAACTGATAGTAAATAAGGCCCTAAGTAAAACTCAAATGACCTAGGGGGATCTTATTGAGGCCAATAGGCCCTTACAATTAGAGAAACCCGATTTACAGCATGAAGACCCAACCCAGGGAATTGAAGTAGCACAGGAAGGGGAACCTACTTCCCAAATGGAAGCTCTGCCTCCTCAACCTGAAGTCGAGGTAGACACCGTCCAATTTGCAGAGACTCAGACATCACAAGAAAAGGAATCAACGAGGAAGAGAAAAAGAGAAATGGCTTCTCCTAAATCTCCCATTGAAGGGAAAAGAAGAAGCAGACGGATAAGATGTCATGCAAAAATTCAGGATACAACAAAACAACCTGAAGAAATTCAGGATACAACAGAACAACTTGAATAAATTTAGGACATAAC